>VXAX01004361.1:2031787-2116070 GCA_013399835.1 Leptocoma aspasia
CGGCCAGAGGTTACGGCGAGGAATTATAAAGTAGCTACAGGCGCTGGAAGCCCTACTGCTGCGTCAGTCTCTCCGCTCAGGCTGAGACGAGGTTCGGCGGCATCGTTTACTTTCTCCTGCAGGTGCTTTTTAACTTTGATCCCACCGCCGCCGTCTGCGCCTTCGCCCCCCACCCCTCACCCCTCCTTTGCAAACAGCGACAACGTCTCTTACCGTACACCCCTTGTCCCCTGCTGTACACCGGCACCAGAGACAGGAATAAAAACCAGATCATGTCCATCTTCAAGGCAGAGCCTTCATCGCCGGCGAAGAAAAACAGCCAAAACAGCTCAGGCAGCATCCAGCGGGGGAGCAAGGAGCAGCCGAAAGCCTCCTGAAACGCCGCCCCATGCGCCCCGCTCCGCGCCGGGCACCGGCGCCCCTCGGGCGGAGGAAGGGATCCCCCACACACGGGCCGCCTGGGGGTAAAATTTAAAATTTACGGAAAAAAAAAAAAAAAAAAGAAAGAAAGAAAGAAAGAAAGAAAGAAAGAAAGAAAGAAAGAAAGAAAGAAAGAAAGAAAGAAAGGGAGAGAGCGAGAGAAGGAGGCAGGGAGGGCAGAAACGCGGAGTGCCGCTTTCCGCTTCCCCTCTTCAGGTTGCTCGAGGATCTCCAGGCGAACAGGCAGCCGCGCCCGCGCTCGGGGTACGGGGAAAGGCCAGCCCGGGGGCACCGGGCCGGCACCGGACTAGGGCGGGAGCAGGACCCGGGCCAGCCCGGGCTCCTTTGTTCAGCGGGAGCTGCCGAGCGCTGCCCCAAGTCCCGCGCTGCCCGAAGTGCTGCCAACTGGGGCCAACTTGAGTGAGTCCTCACCCTCCCTCCTCCTGACGAGGCTCTGGCCGCAGCCCCTGGAGCGGACGGGGAGAAGGAGAAGGAGGTGGAGAAAAAGGGGGGAAGCGAGGGTGGGGGGTAGGAGCCAGCTGCTGAAAGGCGGAGGAAGGGATAGGTGATTCTCGCTCCTCTTTTCCAGATCTTCTGAGGAGGGGATTGTTGTAATTAATCAAATCCAGGAAGGAATTTTTTTTTTTTTTAAGCGGCTCCCAAGAGCTCCCCCAGCTGCACTGCACCGCCCCAACCAACCTGAAGGGAGAAGCAACCGAGGAGCAGACAGACCACGCACCCTCGCTGCGCCTGCAGCTCAGCCCGGCTCTCCTCGCCTCCTCCCCAGCCTGCCAGGTCTTTCGCCCTTCAAAACTTTCCCTGATGTTGTGTGCCAGCCTCGTGTGGGTGCGTCGCCTCCCTGCTTGCCTGCTCCGCCCGCCTCGCAGAGGATTTGCAGCTATACGGGGGCCCGCGTCTCTCTCCGTCGACGGCTGCCGGAGCTCCTAGTGGGAACTAACAGGCTGCAACTGGAAGGTCGCCGACTGTGAGGGACAAGAAGATGGACAAAGTTGAGCTACTCCTGCCAGACGCCAGTTGGAAACCGCTTGGGAGGTCTCTACCCCACCGCTTTTTCCTGAGGCGCCGAAATCTCCTGGAGAAGTTGCCGGGAACCTCAGCGCTCCCCAGCCGGCCCCGGGGCTTCCCGCGCCCGCCGGCGGGGCTGGCCCGGGGGCGCCTCACACCTCCCTGCCTGCCGGCTCTGCCAGCCGCGCCTTATTTTCTACTCTCTTGGCTTTCCAGGTTTTCCCCCCACCCTCTTCACCATTTCACTCCCCTTCGCTTAAAAAAAAAAAAAAAAGAAAAAAAAATGCCAATTACAGCGGGCGTGCTGGGAAGAGCCCTGCCTCCTGCCCAATTCTGCGAGCTTCCCCACGCCTCGCCCCGGCCCAATTATAGACAAGACCGCAAGGATGGGAGGAAGAGGGAATTGCTTCGGGCGGGCGAGCGATTGTCAGTCCGGGGTGCTCTCATCCTCAGGACCCTCGCGGCAAGGTCGGCTTCTCCCGGCTGGGACATGAGATACCAAGGGATGGGGGGCAGCGCAGGTTTCCGGGGTGTCTCCCGTGCTGGTGCTCGCTGGTGCCAGCAAAGTTTTTTGGGGCCCCCCAGGTAGGTTGCAGGCTGGCGGGGCTGCCTTGTGCATGCTGCTAGGAGCGGCGGGGCGCGGGTGCTGTGCGGGGTCCCGGCCCGCTGCGTGCCGGCGGGGGGCGCGGTACTCGTCGGACTGCCGGCCCGGGCCGTGGTGCTGCTCCTGCGTGAAACCCGGAGCGGGGAAGCTGTGCGTGCCCCCTCCCCGTGCCCTCTGCGGGAGAGAGGCCAGGAGGAGGAAGGGGATGCAGCGCGAGCCGCGAGCATCGCCACCGGCGGCGGGGGCCACGCCGGGCCCTGCTTTACCATCCCCATCTCCGTCTGCTTTGCTAGGGAGATAAAACGCTGCTTCTGGGAAGCCTAGACCTGCTCGCCCCCGAGCTGGCGAGCCCACCCGTGCCTGGCCCGGGTCCATAGCAATGAGCCAGACCGTAAAGCGGAGCCAGCGCCGTGGAAACCCCTCTTAGCGGCGCGTTCTGCTCCCGGGAGCCGCGCTCCGGATCGCCTTTTCCGCAGCGCTGGCTTAGCTGGGGCTCCCGGGCACGGGCTGATGCGGGTGTCCCTTAGCGACAGCGAGTCCTCTCCGGCTCTTCCTCGGGGCTGGCCCCTGCGCGCCCCCCGCCTCGGCCACGCCTGGGCTTGGCGCGCTGTCCCCGGGGGCCCCCGGCCCTGCCCCGCGGCCCTGCATCCACGCCCGGCCCCCGCGGCAGCTGGCGAGGGGTGCGGGACCCGGCAGGCACTGAGTTGTCATGTGAACAAGTCACTCCCTGGATAAAAAGCTAATTAAAAAAAAAAAATCAAAAGATACGGCCCAAAGAGCGGGTGGCTGCTCAGTCATGCTCTAACAAACAAGCAATTAATAGATATAGCCCCTAATTAGGAAGTAGTTATTCCTATTGTAAACGGTGCTCAGTCAGAAAGAGAAAAGCATCAGCAAGCGCCAGGAGGAGAGCAGCGATACAGACAGGACAGCATCACCCCAGAGCCCAGCGTCCCTCCAGTGCCCGGCATCCATGCATACGGGAGGCATGGCAGGCAATTTCCCTCTGGACTCTATTCTATCACTTATCAGGATTCCACCAGTATAAAACTGCCTTGTTTGTTTTTTGTGGTGGTTTTGGATTTTTTTCCCCTTTGTATTTCTTTTTGCTGTAACTAAGGGAAAAATTACCAAGAAACTGTGGTTTTCACACTCTTAAGATGCCTTTTCCATAGCTGGTGGCATAGAGCAGGGCACCTGTGAAAGCACCTGATGTGAGCCAATTTATTCTTTAATACAATAAACCCTTATCTGAGAAGGATTTAATCCTTCCTGCAGTGGTGGTTGCAACGTTAATAAAGGGTGCATAGGTAGAAGGAGGCAGCCAGCACCAGGAGGACAGGTGGATCAACTCTTTTGCCACGGCATGAGGAGAAGCAGGAGCTGATGATAATGAGACAAAGTAAAATTGTCTACATCTCCACAAAGCAGGCTGAAGGCAACCCAAGGAAAACGAGATGAAGAGATGTTTGCAGATCTAGGAAGCTTTGTGGTGATAAAATAAAACCCTGGAGACATGAGTCTTGTTCTTTTCTATGCATAATTTTGAAATAAGGATATTTATGTGGCATTTTGTAGCCTTTCCATTATTTTTTTTCAGGGAGTCTCATTAAATCATGGAATAGTGCCTTGGTGTTTGGATGAGTATGAATTACGTATCTGGCTAATGAGTAAAAAAAAAAAATTAAAAAATGTATGCTTCACACCCCTTTTTTCTGTTAGTATTCAATGCACATGCTCATGTTTCACTGGCACAAATGCTTATGAAAGATGAATTTCAAAGTAAACTGCCAAAGTATATTCTGAGTAGGAAAAAATACTGCCAAAACCCAAGAACATAACTGCATTTGCTAAATAAGGTAATTAATAATTATTGCTTGAGGCCTAATAAATCATAGCATTCATAATTATGGAGTTTCCAATGGGTGACAGCAAGGCAGCCATGCACACTTGCTAAGCAAGCTACTTGTTATAGGGAAACCATACCCTGTAGTGATTCTACTTGTCAGAAAGCAAAGATGAAGGATCCTTTCCTCCCCCGTGACTGTTTCCACAGAACATATTTGTCCCATCTTTCCATCTGGGAGTCAGTGTCTCCGGTCACTTCTCAAGACACCCCTTGTCAAATGAGTCCTGTCTCTGAAATATTTATACATACTCCATCACCTATATTTCACAGCTCTGTTAAGAGGTAGACAGTCTCTGGGACAGCTGCTGTGTTCAAAGGGAGCAAATCATATAAAGCACGACGCCAGGCAAGAAGCTATTGGAGAACAGTGTGAGGCCAAGGTCCAGTTGCACGAACATTAATTATCTCTGTGTCAATGTTTTCATGCTATACTCTGGTGCAGTCTGTCATTTCATTCTTTCCTGGGATGATGCAACTATCTCTGGGCTCCGGTGATCTCTTCAGCTTGTGGCCTGACATTTCTATCACCTCTTTCCTGTTCATTTTCTTCTCAGCAACCCATCCAAGAATGTCTCCAGGATCTGTGAAGTTTGATCGCTTCCTCCCCTCCCTCCTTCCACACATATTTGGAAGCTTTACTGCAGCATTTCCCTCGTTATGCCTACTGAAATGGAGTAGAAATAGAAAGTAGGAATAGAAAAGGAACATAATGGAGCACCTTAAAGGCAATGGGCAAAGTCAGGGTGACTCCAATTGCTACAGGAGAGATGAGAGTTGGGAAGGGGAAAGCTGGAGGACTCTGTAGCACTGCAGCAGATATGTTAGCAGGGAAATGGGAAAACAAGGGGATTCTAACTGCATCATAGGTCTACATCAAGGGGCTGAGCATACAGGGTTGTTCCTGTGCTGCTTCTGGGCTGGAGCAGGTTCTGCAGCAGTGTGGAACAGGGCAACTGTCTGACCTGAGGCAGCAAAATCAGGCAGCAAAGAAGCCAAAGAGGGGGAACTGGGAAAGGCAAGGGAAAGCTGGTGTGTGTAAGAAAGGGGAGCCCCTTCGAACTGCTGCAAACAAACTAGACACAGCAGCACCAGGTACTCTGCAACACACAAACTCCTGGAAGATGAGAAGCTGGGCAAAGCTACAATGACAGGATGCAGCTGAATTGTCTGCTGTCTGTTTTCTTTCTGTTTAATTTGTCTTCCCAGGAAAACTAAAAAAATACATTAAAAATCCTAGTTTGCCATTCTGAAGTGCTGGAATCAGAATCTCTGTGCAAAAAAATTCCCCTGGCCTAGAGCAGTGTTTCCCATTATTCATAACACCAAGCCTAAGCTGCAAGCTGCTGCAGTCCTAGATTCTCCTGGGTATCTCCTGCTTTCAGTATGAAGCATGCCAAGACAGGGCTATAAATCCCAAGGGTTTTGCTTTGTTGTCCTCAGTTCTCCTCATCTCCGCTACAGGGAATAGACCTATGGTGTGCTCGCTTTCTTCCCAGATGCATTTTACACCACTAGTGGTACCTCTGACCCTCTTGTGTATTCTCTGCATTTTTGATTATCTCTTCTCGTCACAGATAATGTTTGGTACTAAAAGGAGTGATGGAGAGGCAGTCCATCTCTATTCTTCACCCAAGGTATTCATCCTACCTGAGCTTTATGACCCTTCCTCCCTGCACTTCCCAGATGCTGTTAGTCACAGGGCTGTGCCAGGATTTCTGACAGCTGGTTGCTATTGTATCGGATTCTGCTATTCCTGCCTCCTGCCTTTACTCCATGCTTTGACAAACTTCTGCTTCCTGGTTAAGGCTTATCTGAAAGCCACTTCAATCCCTTGCCCCTGTGATCTCAATGTGTGGCCACTCTTCTTTCCCTAGCTCAAGTGCTCACCCCATGCCCTCCCTGCTTGTGCACCAAACCCAGAGGCTTTTAATGCAACATTTTCTACCAATCTCTATGCTTCTTAGCCTATATATCTAGTTTGACAGAGATCCTGCTGGGCTTTTTTCTGGGGGCTGGTATAGGGGCGCAGACAAGTGTCTCAGCATCGCTGGGAACATCTTTTTCTTGTTTCACCTTTTCTTTTGATCTTTTTTCTCTTCTGCCTGCTTCTTCTTCTACATTCATGCTTTCTTCTTCTTTCCCACCCTCCCTTTCATGTGTAAAAAGTGAGTTGAGAAAATGTCAAGCTGGTGCTGGTCAAAGGAACTTGTTCTTCCTTTCTTCCACTTCCTTTTATTGCCTCGGTGCCCTTTCCTAGTGCACGTCTCCCAGGCTGTGCTGGAGAGGGATACTTTTTCACAAAGAGCAGATACAAAGGGTTCGGGCATGATTCTCCCCTGTTCATGCCCTCTGCCACTACAAGCAAAAGGTGCATCGATTGCAGCTTTTGTCAGTGCCAGGCAGCTGATCTAAAACATGTGATCCCTGCCCTGAGGTGGAGGTTGTGGTGCAGGTGACAGGAAAGGAGCTACTCCTGAAGTAGATGCCTTCAGTCAGAGGGCTGTGTTTGAACCAGTTGCCAGCACTCCCAGGGGAATGTGCTACTTGAATTTCCCTTGAGGGGTTTTGAACAGGACTCACAGCATGGGGATGGTTCATTGGCTCATACAGCTCTTAGATGGGACCTTCCTGTTCAGGCCTTGGTGGAGGCAGCCTTTGGCCACAGACAGCACATCATGTCTCCCTGATGAGAGGAGGAAGCCATCCTGCAGAGTCACTTCTGTCCAAGCACTCAGGTGAGGCTATGGCTCATGTGTCCTGACACCTCTATTTGGTGAGAAAACACTCCATCCAGCTGGTGTTCTCACTTCAGTTGCCCAGTGGCCACACTGTTTTTAGGGAAGCTGATCCTATCAGCATACAGTGACTTAAAATAACACATAAGAAGATCCTCAGTTGCTTTTAGTCCTTAGAGAGAGCCACTCTCACTTCAAGAAGTTGAACTTTTGTGTTTTGGTTATTAAAAGGTAGCTGCAGAGTAAACTATTTTTCTGCCAGAATCTCTTTTCACTATCCATCCCAGTCCACGAGAGCTGGCAGAGCTGGTTGCAAAAAGAGCCAACAGTGTGCCAGGCAGGCTGCAGAGAAGAACATCCCATTCAATGCCTGAAGGAGCCCCACTGCTTCCTGGGGGACCATACCCTACTGTTCAGAGGTGCAGCTCTCCACCAGCCTCTCACTGCAACACAACAATGAAAAAAAATGGAAATCCGTAGCTGTCAAAGCCAATGTGCACTGCCACAGTATGAACAGCTTGGGCAGTCAGAGCTTTGCTGGGATGGGCCTTGTTCCACCCAGGAAAATGGGTGTGCAGTCCCCAGCTCACCTGGCCATCACTGGCTGTTTTGACTGCAGATACCTGAGTCAGCCCAGTGCCTGGTGGAGGCTTCCTCCTACTCTTTTTTTTGGCAGCTCTCCAGCTGATTGCTATTTTCCTTCACTACCACAAATCCACTCTCCAAGCCTGACCCATCTTCCCTCTGCCCAGACTCCTTCCAGGAGTGTTATAAATAAACACGGCTTGGACCTGAGTTTTGGAAATCCTGAGGCCAGAGTTCTTGTTGGAAATATAGTGGCCCCAGTGTACTTATCTCTTCCAAAGGCGCTCAGAGATGGATGTGGACACTTATGTTTTAATTCAAAATTACTTATATGGCCTGTTTCACTGTCATTCCTTGTTCTGCTCCTACCTATAGCTCAGGATGGCAGGTAAATACATCAGAGGTCTTCCAGGCTTAAGGAGAGAATGCAAAGAGCTACCTTACTGGGCAATGCATGTCTCTGTGCCACTGACCTTCCTTGCTTTGGCTCTGTAAGCTGATGAGGTCTGGGGGGATAGAGTGCTGCAAATGTTACTTCCGTGAGGGAGGATGCTCTGAGCTCATCTGCGAGGACAGGGTCTCTCAGCTCTCATTTGTGCTCCTCAGCCATCTCTGCACGTGCTATAAAAACATTATTTCATCTCAGTGTTTTGATCCTGTATTACATTAAGAAAACTTGGATGCCTGAAGTCCACGTGCTTTGAGAAATGTGGAACACAAAGAAAGTCACGGGTATTTGGCCCCTCTGACTTAATCTAAAAGCCACTCCCTTCTCATGACCCAAATCTAGCCCATGGTGCAAAAGTAGCACACAAGGCTCAGCTGCTTTAAGTGAGTTTGAGAGTAAAGCTCCTACAGTTAACTTGTGCAGAAGTAGTTTCCTTGTTGGATATTACATATGATCTGTGAGCTACCCTTAAAAGTTGGTATTGCCTTTTTGTTTTCAGGTGTTGTTTGCCACTGCTGCAGTATTTGACTCAAGGATTCAGTGATTTTTTTTTCTTTTTTTTTTTTGTGTTAACCTGTATGTACACACACACACACACACACACACACACACACACACACACACCCTTTTCCCTTCTGTCCAGTGATATGCTGCAGCTACAAACTGCCTGTTGAAGAGAAAATACCTTAAAAATTCATTGCACAAATCCAGAAGTTGCAAAAGAAATGTTGAAAGAAGAGAAAATGTTCAGAACTATGCCTGCTGAAAGGATGTGTTGCACAAACACACACACACACACATGCACCAAGGATTGCTGCTCCCTCTTTAGCTTTGGGCTGAGTCTGAAACACAATTCCATGTTGCCTCTATGCTTAAATATTCTCACATCTTTAAGGTACAGCAGCATCCTTGTTTTTCCTCCATAGACTGATCCATTTTAGTAAATCCATGGTGAAATACCCTGTTTCAACTTAACATGTTCATAACACAATTGTACAGCAATTCAGAGTTAGAAGAACCATTGCTGTAAAACTAAGTAACACTAGATGCTACATACATGAAATTAACAGAGAAACTGTACTGAGAGGAAATTATAGAAAAACCAACCCCATTTATCAACATATTTTTCATTGGACTTGCTCTGATCATTTTAGAGAAACTGGAGCTGGGGCTACCTGGGGACACAAGACAGGTGTGTGATTTCTTTGTAGCATTGAAACACTGCTCCTGGGGAGGCAGTTTACCAGCAGGGCTGCTCTTGCCAGGATCACCCATCTCCTCACTGCTTCCAGTCAACACAACAAGTCAACTTGCATGACACAGAGGGCTTCTGATGGCATGGCTGTCTCAGCCAGGAGTTGCAACTCTGATCAAAAGCAAGCATGAAGGAGCACTCCCCTGTGTGAGGAGGGGGCTGAGACACAGAGCTGAGGTGTGACTCACCCAAACTCAGACAGCGAGGCAGAGAGATGAGCAGAGCTGGAACAGAGTACTTTCTTGCCTCATTTCTCAGCATGACTGCAGACAGACAGCATTGCCACTGAACTGTGTATTCCAATGTATAATTACTTGCTTATTAGCTGGCTAGCTCATTATGCCAAGAAAGTTATCGGGAATGTGGAACAAAGACATTTCTCCTCTTCCTGCCTTTCAGACCACAGAAATGACAGATCATACCACCTGCTGGGAACGTCCACCTTCTCCACCCTTCATAGGCTGTCAGAGGTTGAAGTTTGATTGATTTCTCAGTTACATCTAGTCCTCAGAAGAAAGAGAAAAAGAGCTAATCATGCTAGCCTGATACTAAAGTCAGGGACTTTGATGGCTGTTGCTATTGCTGCTTCCAGAGTGATGTGCTGGGCACATGGGTGATCTTGTACCAAGCCTTGAAGATATTGGGAGCAACCAGCTTTGCAGCATTGCTTGGTACCTCACAGATGGGGAGGACTGTGACATGGAGTGTCAGCCTGAGGTAAAGCCAAATACAGGGCCACTGGAGCCAAGATAGGGCTTGACTTACCACTTTATTGTTTAGGTGGCCCTTTCCTAAAGCTTAAAAATGTAATCCCCTCTGTTGCAACCTCCCTCTAGGGGCTCACCAGTCACTGCAGTGTTTTAAGGCATATCAATTCATGTCTGAAGTGTTGCACACTCACCCTGTGGGTTTCCACAGAAGTTTGTCCATGCAGCTCCCCAGGTGCCAGCCCTCCGCTGAAAGGTGAGGCGCTTCTCCTTGCTGAACCAACCCCTGCATCCAAAATTCCCCAGGCAGATCAGTCAAGGGTTTTGAGCAGCAGCAACAGACTTCCCTATTAGCTATGTCAATCAGTACAATTAGTGGGAAATTGCATAATTTTCAGATGGACCAAATCATTTAGATTACAGAGACAGAAGGAAACACTGCTGGTCTGATCTCCTGTTCTAATCAAAGTGCATTGTGAGGAACAACCTCCAGTACTGATTTCTGATAAGCCAATAATAAACCATTCATTTTTATTTCACACAGAGCAGTGCCATATTCCATCAGGATTCACAAACCAGTATTCTGAAGGAACAAAACTCATTTGGAATCAGATTTACTGCTCTTCAGCAGCCCTCAGATTTGCAGGTAGACCACAATATCTGACTTGCTGGAAGGTTTCATGGCATGTGATGCTGGCACTGAGGAATAGATGTCTCTGATTTTCCCACTCTGATTTTTGGCATGAAGAATGAGGGAGACAGGTGCCACCCTCCACCCAGCTTCATGGAGGGCTGAGGGAACCAGCAAGATCCAGGTGAGAGCGAGGAGCTGGTGGGGAGTCAGGCAGCACTGACTCAGGAGTTAATGGGGTGGACAGAGAAAGAAGGGGCTGGAAAATGGCCTGGGGGAGGGATGAAAAAGGGACACTGGGGCAGCCTGAAGCATGGAAGGAGAAACAAGAACTGCTGGGAAGATGCTGGGAGCAAGTAGACAATTGAAGCTTGGGGAAAGCTGGAATGAAGGAGGCACTGCTTGCTGGGGCAAGGACTGGTGGCCCCTGGTTGGGCTGAAATGTGGTCCTGGGCTGTGGGTATGGCAAGGGGAGGCTTGTTTGGGGGGAGGCTAGGCAGGGTCCCCAGGACCTGGCAGCTCTGCCCCTTCTTTCTGCCCAGGTAGCCCTTATTTTTCTCCCTTCAACCATTGTGTACCCCCTCACTTCCCTCACACCCTGCCTTAATTCCCTTACAGTCCTGCCCTTGCAATGAAGCCAGTGGAGTTGGAAGGGCTGATATGAAGGGGGAGTCAGGAAAGAATAAGGTGAAAAGTGTTTCCTTGTGCCTGAAAATCCAGACCAGCTGCCCTGGGCACACCTGGTCTTGGGACTAACATGGAGCTGGGTCATTGCAGCTGACAGGGGATGAGCTCATCCCTGCTCCAAACATCCTGTGTGAGGTGTCTCATGTTAAATACTCTTCTGCATTCCCCATCTACCTCTGAGTTCCTGAAAATAGCAGACATATTGATAAAAGATGCCTGGGAAAAAATATTTTACAGGAACCAATAGATGCCTTTCTCTCTGGAAAAATAAGCATTGGTTAATCAAGCAATTACCAATAAAAACTTCTCATATGAGCACTTTTCCCCCCTTGTTTGTCTAGCTAGAGGATCACATTTCATTTTCAAACTGCAGTTCTACATTTATCATCCCTGATTTAGCAAATTGCCTCTTGCGGAAACAATGTCTAACCTACCTTTATTTAAGATTTTGCGGGATAATGTGTTTATGTTGGACTCAGAGAGGCTCACGAAAAAGTGGCGAACATATTGCAGTGGAGGTAATATAAATTATTTTAGATTCAAAATATTCCTCCTCGAGTAACTTTTTCTGAAAATATTTTATTGTCAGTAAGACTTAAATCTAAAATCTTGAAGCAAGAAGAATTTTGTTGTCTTTTTCCTTTACTTTTTTCTTAACAGGGATCAGAATCAACCTTTCAATAAGCCTCTCTTTGTAGTCAAAATAGAAGAAGGTGAAGATGCTTCTTTAATCAGACTAAGCTCAAGGCTTATCAGCAGGGTAGGTAAAATTAAATTTTGCAGCCCAAAGATTTTCGCTCCACCCTTGGGCAAGCAAGTCATCTCTGTGGCAGCAGCAGAGTGGGTGGGTCCCTCCCTGGATGTGCTTCTTCTTTTCCATCCTCTTTGTAGCACGCAGCTTGGAGGGGAAAGGCTGGGCAGTGGGGTCATGCCTGCTGCAGCCACAGCCATCCACACCTCTTCCAGCCAAGCAAACTAGGCTGCTGGTAGCCCCTGGCAGGCTCCTGCCTTTGGCAGCCAACAGCTTTGCCCATGCTTGAAACCAGCCCTTTTTGTAATAAGGTAGAGAAACTCATATCTGCAAAGCTGAGTCTGGAATCATTATCTTATAGCTGCAAATGGAGCCTCCCACTCCAATGGAAGGATGCAGATAATTGGGCTATCTTGTAGAAACCAAATTCTTCTGCCCTATAAACTGCAATCAGTACACATGATGGGATCTCACTGTGCCAGGGTGGAAAGGAGAGTCTTGGGAATGGGGATGGCTTGCTCAGCCCAGGCAGGAGAGGAATTCTGTGCCCTTGGCACACACAGCTAAACTCCAGGAGACCATGACAGTCACGCATGTGACCCCTTTCCATTTGAGCTCTGTGGGAATACCATCAAGCTGATGATTTCCAGTGAAATCAATAAGAAAGTAAGAGGGCATCAACAAAATCATTAATAATTTCTCTCCATTATAATTTAGTTTCTTCAAATACAGCTGTTGCTGGGGCCTCTAGCCAGAATTAATGATATGGAAAATCTGAAGGACAATAAGCAGTATATCCTTGAGCTAGCAGGATGTGAACAAACAGTAAACAAAAATGAAAATGTCAAAGGGGTTAAATCTTTAATAAACTACTGTTCCAATATTGTTTGATAAGCTCTCCTTCAGATGTTGCACAAATATTCTCGCTTGCTTTCAGAGCCAGCCTGGTCTTTTTCAAGCCAAACACATTTCACAAGACAAAATTGCTGAGGAACTGAAATGGGCCTTTAAAAGAGAAACAGATTATAACCTCATTCTTACATTTTAAAAACAGTAACATGAATGCATGGCTACACATTCCTCAGAGCTGGGATTCCTCGTTCCTCATAAGTATAGAGCCTGTTCTGTGTTCAGCACAGAGCTCACTGATGTTCAGTACATTCTGCTTGTTTATAAAGCAAAACAAGCAGGTACATTTTGCAGTTGTTAATACCAAGGGTAATAATATACACACACACATGCATCCACCCACACAAGCACAGAGAGGTTAATACCAATCTAAAAATATTTTGTATGGCAGAAAGAATGCAAAATCATTGTCAGTGGAGATGTTGGAAGACAGTGTCAGTTAATGGAAGTTTTGTAGTCTTGGGCACACTGTCCATCCTGGGGAACCGCTGTATTACCTCTTGTAAAGTACTTTATCAAATGCTTTGTGATGAAAAATGCCACAATCCCTGTCTGTCTTACATAAGTAAACAGCAATGCAAATGAGAGAGGCACATTTATGATGCCAAGGAAGGAAAGGATAAGTTATCTTAGGCCTGATTTTATGTCACAGGTGCATTTTTTGTTACTCTTAGACTTGTCATGAGTGACTCAAAATGCCAAATTCTAATCTCCCAAGACACAGAGACAATCAATCAAAGGGGAAACGCTGAATTCCCAGTATCCTGCCTTCTCTAAGAAAGCCGGTCAGCTGTGTAATGCAAACCAATCTGTTTCAAGCATCAGATTTTTTGTTTCTTTCCCTGGTTCACATATATACACACATCCAGTGGGAGAGAGAGAAAGAAAAAAAAGAAAGGGAGGGAAGAGAGCGGCTACATCTACACATATCTATAACTGTTGGAAGAAAATAGCTAATATGTGGAGCTAGACCTGGAGAAGGTGGGATTGCTCTACAATTCCCTTGGTGAACTGTAATTAAGATTGGTCCAGAACTATAATAAATAAAATGCTGCATGGAAGACAAAAGTCAAGGCATGTTTTTAGCCGTCTGTTGGGGGGAAAATAGCTATAGATTCTGACTGGGAGAAGCAGATGGCGATGAATTACGAGAATAGGGCACTGCTGCTGCTGCAGCCGCTGCTGCAACTGCCACAGCTCAGCGCTTTTCCATCTGACAGAGGGGCCCCTGGGCAGCCACAGATGAGTCAGACTCGTGTGTGTACAGGCATCTCTGGAGAACCCCAGTTTCTCCCTTTTGTTTGTGTGACACTGCTTCAGGGTTTGAAAAGAGCTGCACAGCCCCTACATCCTAAGAACACCCTTTCCCCTTGCACTTCCTTTTCCCAGTGTCCAAGATGTGGCCAACCCTGACCAGCACAGCGTGGCTGGCTGGCATCATGCAGGAGGGATCTCTACAGTCTCCGAGCAAGGGTGATGCTGGTGGCATCCTCCGAGTGGTGTCCCAAAAGTCCTCAGCTGATGCCGAGATGCAGAGAAGGAGCCACTGAGGACACCCACGTTGAAGCCATCTTGCTTGCACTCCTTGGGAAGACCTGCACCCAAGGATCCTCAGGATCTGGCTAACACACTTAAACCTGTAGGTTACCTGTTAGCATTGGTGAATAGTCCCCTTTGGCTCTGGGAGGCACAGCAGCCCCTGAGCAGCACTGGCCCAAAACTCCAACAAAACAGTGGAAGCAGAAGGAGAGTGTTTTGAGCTGGAGACTGGCCAAAGAGCATCCAGAGCATCCACAGTGTGAAAAGCTCTTGCCTGCTTGCAAAAGAGAAACTATGCCAGCACTGGCACCCTGGATTGCTTTTTTCTACAGAAGACATAGATGTTGGATTGAAGCTGAGATGTTTCCTATCCTCAAAAGACTATTTTAAGCTCCACAGAGAGCAGTTGTTGAACAAGCTCTGTAAATACAGAAGAGCAGTAGCAAATTAATTTCACCTCCTTAGCTAATGGCTTCCCCTTCTGGAAAAGAGATTCCTGAGGAAAGAAACAGTCTCTGCCACCAAGCCTGACCTGAGCTTCCTTGCATCAGGCTGCTCCCTTCAGCAGGTCGGAAGGAAAGGGGCACCTCTCTGATAAAGGTGATAAAGATAGGGGCTGTCTGCCTTCAAATACAGAACTGCAGACTGAGGGCTGTGGCAAAGGAGGGAAGATCAGCTGGGTGAGGAATTATTGTTTTCTGTTCTTTGATACCTTCTGGGAAAAAATTAGGGATACTTAGCTGCTGTCACACAAACATTTTATGCAAATCTTACCTTTATCTTCTGCATACTGGTACATAATTTGCATCTGATTATCAAGTTTGGGTCTATTTTTTTATTCTAAACAGAATTCCTGCTGCTGAAAGGTGTTAGATTGACAACCCTGGTGAATAAAATAATCTTATCATCTCTCTATCAAGAGGGTAGGAGAAGAACAGCTTCTCACACAGGGCTCTGCCATTATTCCCCAGCCAGGGCCAGCAGTGAGGATACCAGCCCTGGGTGGCTTCTGGGCCTGCCAGCTGATGTATAGAGGAGCTATGAATATGGAATCCTTGTGAACTTTCTACAAGACAACTTAAAATCACTTAAAAAGGCAGCAAGTCTATTGGGTCAGATTCACATGTGCTACACACACAAAGGGTTCCAGCACCTAGCTGGTTCTGGAGTCACACCCAAGGATCATGAAACGGTTTGCATGGTGGGATCTTCATACCCAAAATAAAGGCCTTTACTCTGTTGACTTAGAAGAGTGGAGGTATTTGCTCCCTTTGGCACATGCACAAATATTGCCAAATGGATAAGCCCTGTCTCCAGCAGCAGCACACTTAGTCCTTTTCCTGACTGTAGCACGGTGTCTTGCCTTGTGTCTTAAGTTAAAAGTATTTGCCTTGAACTGAAGTGTCTCAAGTCCACTGGAGTCAGCGACGTGACTGTTCTACTTCAGTTTACTCTGGCTTAGAATTTGTCTCAGGTACAACCACATTAGCAGGAACATTTTGGAAAGCCCCATGCAGGCATCAATGACAAGGAGAGATCATGGTCTTCAAGTTTTGCAACACATGGATCTTATCACTTACCTCTTCTGCCTCTGGAAAGATACTTTTCTTTCACCTTGAGTGAGGGCACAGAGTGCCTTTCCCTCCCTAATGCTGGGGAAGAACAGGAAACTATTCACAGTAGCTACAGGATGACTGAATTAATCCTGCAGCACAAGGCTGCTTCAGTCAAGCCAAAGGATGTGGACAAACGAATGTTAACCTGATTCTTAGGCTGCAGCAATCACAGCACTGAGCAATAGGAGTCTGTCCACTTGACTTTGGGATGGATGTCTGTTCTAGCTGTGTTTGTCCTGTTGATAAAATATTCAGGCCCAGTAACAGCTGCTTCTGTAAGAGCACCAGATTAAGACAAATAATGCAGACTTAGTGCTCTTTACATGGATTGCATGGGCTGACCCTGCTGCAATATGCACACCCACAAATCTTCTCAGCTCATTACCTCATTGAACACGGCTGCTGCTCTGTGAGGACAGGAGCCTGATGATACCTCGACAGAATTCGAACATGACATGCCGAGTCAGAGATGGAAAGAGCTGACTGAGAGCTCAGGGCCTGCCTTGGCAGGAAGGTAGATCCTGTCAAAGGATGCAGCCACAAGAAGAATACGACAGCCCTGATGGACAGGACCCTTGGCGTTGTGGAGGAGCTCATTAAGACATCCCTCATTATTTCTGTTCTTGTTCTTTGGTATCACTCCCTTAGTATTTCACTTCTCCTCTGCACAGCCAGTTTTGGGTTAAGAAGGGAGGAGTATGCATTGTATAAATGAAGCTTGTTGTTTTTCTTTAAAGTATGTGGGAAGGCTTTGAAAACTCAACTGTAGCCATTCCCAATAATCTCAAATTTCTGCTCTATTTCTCTGGTTAACCTTGCTGACTCAAAACAACAAAAAGCATAGCCTGAAGGAAATAGTGCTTAGTGCTTTCTTAACTTTCCAATGGCATTTTCCCAGAGATATTTTCTTTTTGCTAAGATCTTTGAAGTCCATTCCTCTCTTTCTGTGTGGATTCCCACTGAGACCAAATGATTTCCCAGCCTGCTTCCCCAGGCCTCCATGGGGCAGGAAGCATGGCTGCCTTCCCCAGGTGATAACAAGAAGGAAGAGTCAGTGAAGGGGCTGCTGAGATGACAGCAGTAAACAAGTGAACACAGAGATGTGTTTTGTTTTCTTCCCAGGAGATGGTGGGAGTGAGATCTTCCCTTACTCATGTCCAGTTAGAAAATGACAACATCATCTCTTAGGATTTTGCTCTGCCCATCTAGTAAGACTGAGCAAGTTTCTTTTCCATATTGCTTTGCAGTTAACTCAAAAGGCCACTCTTAACTCAAGCAAATTTTCTTTCCCCACCCACACTTGTTTCCTCTCACCCCTAGCTGCAGTCACAAACTGATTTCCTGGAGAAGGAAGTGATGGAAACTTCACATTAAGGCAGGCTCTTGTCAAGTTTTGCCAAGATACCTGCCTGAAAGAAGAGGGTGAAATGTGCCAACAAGATGACTTGAAGTAAGGCAGACACCCTTCCTTGTTCCACTCCTGCTACAGAACTTCTGGGCAAGAGTCTGTCTCCTCCCTCATCTGAGCCCAAAGAACTGTGTTTTCCTTGCCAACCTCAGACACTTTTCCACATGCTGGTCAGTGGCTTGACAGAACATACTGATGCCTTAAGTTTTAGCTTTCATATTTTTCAGATTCTTTACTGCCTTCTGGTGTGTAACTCTGAACTTCATGTGGGGTGTCAGCAAGTTCTCGTCGCAGTTTAGTTGGACAAAACAATCCTTTTCCAGCCTGAGAACCAAGGACATAGTTGCAGTTTCGGGCCCAAAAAGTGCAAACGGCAAATTGGGGAGAGGAATCTGAGAGGATGGGACTTCATAACCTGAAGCTGTAATTGGACAATTAACCCCAATATGGAAATGGACCAAAGCTTATAAAAGTGTGAAAACTCGTGACCAGTCGTGCATCTTGTGTCCATCTTGGGTCCATCTTGGGTGTAGCCCTGGCCAGGCTCTTGTACTGCTCAAGGTGTATCCACTGAGGACTTTTAATAAATACCTACTTTATTCCTTTAACTCTGTCTAGCCCCTGTTCCAGGTCAGGCTCTCTAGGCATCAATCCCATGACTCCATGGCATAGATAATGCTTCTGCCAAGGTACAAATCCTGAGTGTGGGGAACGTGATGGAGAAGGGCATTTGCCAACTGTGAAGTGAGCACCACAGCACCACACCATACAGCAGGCTGAGAACAGGAAAGGCACACAGCTGGGAGATGTCTCTGCCAGGAAAGCCTGTCCCATAGGTACAGCTTTCACCCAGACCAAGTCAGCAGAAACACCGTGTAGCCACCCACAAGGACCCAACATCACCACCCTCGGCTTCTGTCTCATCTCTAAGGAAATTTCTTCAGGGGAAGATGAAGAAAAAGACATGTTCTTCTTCCATAAACACCAGCCCTTCCATCATAGATGTGACGCGTAAAGGGAGGGAGAAAGGACTGTATGAAGAGGCCCCTTGAACATAATTGGAGAACTGGACTAATTTGGTTTGTCCTTATAAACAGTCCAGAGCTGGGCACTAGACTTATCCAAAACAGATAAAAATGAGTAGCTACATAATGAGGTTAAAATATTCATTAAGCTAATTGCATGTTAATTAAGTAAATGATGCTATTAGGGATCCATTGAGCTCCATCTATGTGTGCAAACAGGAGTGAGAATAATCACATTAGAAAGCAGGGGAAAAGATGGTGGCAGCACACAGGCACCAGGGGTGGAAGGGATAATCAGTGGGGGAAGTTCCAGGTCCTGGGGGGACTGACAGCTGGTAAGAGGAGAGTGGTCTCATGAGAAGAGGGGGCCTGGTCACAAGAAATCCTAGGTGCTGCCAGCGCTGCTAGTGGGCATATAATTTTCTCATGCTCCGTTTCAAACATGTAAAACATGGACTATAGCCTTGTCTCAAGTGAGAAAATTCATGGGGGAACTCAGGAAAGGGTCTGGCCAAACTCACCTTCACCATTGTGCCTGTTGATTTTATCAGAATTGCTTGCAGGGGCAGAGATCCATCACCCCAGAAAGAGCAGTAGGACTCTTATGGCCAACAAGCCATAAGGCACCGGAAAGGTCTGGTATTGAAAATGGCCAACAAGAAGGCTAAAAATAAGGAGGCAGAATAACTCATTTAAACTTCCTCTGTCAGCACCATGGAGGACAGTTTCTAATAGGTACTTCGTCAAAAAAACCAAGAAAAACATTCCATCTGACATAATTATGACCAGTGTTCTATATGGCAGAATAGGGGAAAAGCCTACATATTTCATGTTAAAATTCATTAATAATGAAAGGCAAGGGTTAAATTATATAACTGTCACCTTAAAGTTAAATAATATTTTCAACAGAAGGAAAGGGAGATGGGACAACTCCGTAACTGACATGTTTATTTCAGCACATGAATAATTGAGGCAAATAATACAACAGCTTTTTAAAGGGGAGAAGATTTGATGAGGAGATTGGGTTAGAAAGGACTCACACTGCATTTGGAGATTTGAAGGACTGGGAGAATAATTCATAATCAATCATTCATTCAATTAATTTGTTCTTTCTTTCAAGCCATTAATGGGCAGGTTGTTCTTTTCGCAAATGCACTTAGAGTTTGAAGTTACTGGAATAAATCTGGTCCATGGTTCTCCTTGCTTGGCCAGTTTTTTGAAAGGAGACACTTCACAAAATGGAAACAGGTTTAGATGAGGAGGTCATCTCCCAGTGGGGTTCTGATTTCAGACTAGTTCCTCAAGTACTTTTTCTATTAATCTAAATTTAACATCTCATCATTCTCCCGCAAAAATGGCTTAAAATTTCTTCTTGCCCAGGTAGACCTGGCAGCTCACCCCATTTATCCTGCATGTAGAAGTAGAAGTACTACTGTGCAAAGTAGAAGGCAAAACTGGAGTGAACATGAATGAAGCAGGTTCATTAAAAATTTCAGACCATTGTTAATGAAAAATTAGTTTATTTTGTTAGCTTGTCCCCAGTGAAGCTGGCATTGTTCCAAACTACCCTTCTGATGAGTGGGAAGGAGAACTGTTTAAGTCATTCATATTTCTGCAGTGAAACCTGACAGATGATGCTTTATCCAGAGGCTGATTATTGTCTTGGGAAAAACAAAAATATCCCTAAAGATTCTGTTGAGTGCCCAAACATATGTGCTCTGCTGTGCAGACCCAGAGCCTCCCAGACAGACTCTGGCTCATGAAAGATGCCCAGGAGAATTGGCACAGCCCTTCCCACAGGCTCCCAGATAAAACCTCTGCAAAAGTTAACCAGATTTCTCCGAGTGGCTGGAGCCGTTGGCAAGAGCTCTACGTGGGTCTAGGGATGATGATCCCTGTGTAACAACAGAGCTCTGGTGCCCAGAAACCATTCCTGTGACTGACTCAGCAGGCAGCCTTAATCCTGATTATTTTATGGCTCTTAGAGGCCTGTGCCTAATGACTTTTGTCTGGGTTGTCTGCCCATTTCCAGGTAGATAAATGTCTGCGTAGCAAAAACAGAAGCCCTGTTTGGCACTGAGATGCCTGCCAAGCCAGGGATCTCAACAGGCAGCCTCAGGGCTCTTGCTCAGCTCAGTCTCCACTCCACATCCAGGGAAAGCTGTTTTGCAGTGGAAGGGACAGACAGCCAAGGAGGCACAAATAATGTTGCTTCTGCTCTGGTAGTAGGAATAAGCAAAGAACACCCATCTCTGAGGATGCTAATTAATTCTGCACAACATTCTCTTCATTTAAAGAAAAATGATAAACAATAGAAAGCTTCTGAAAATATTTCTGTTAGGTTTGAAATGCAAGTGAAATCTAGGGTATTTGTATATGTAGGCAAAATGGAGAATGAGCAATAATGAATCGGGGGGGGTATGTGTGAGCAGGAAAGACTGTTATTTTATCTGAACTGTTTCATGGGGGTAGGGGACCTAGTAAGTCTTTTCCATATCTAATTTCTCTGCTTTACCTATCTCTGCTATCCCTAGTTTATCATTAAGGAATCACCCACACAAATTCAATTAAGTATTTAACATTTTCCTTCCTGTAGCTCCCTGCCTCACTGACTCTTCATCCCATTTCAAATCTCAGCTGACAACATCTCTTACCTCTCTGGCTCCCACTTCTTTGCCCTTAGACTCTTAACTCAGTAGGTGTGTGACTTAATCCACTGAAATATTTTGGATTCTCTCTTTCTTGCAAAGGAGACACAAAATGAAGCTGTAGTGTAGGGCATTAACAAAGCCCAGCTGCTGACTGCACAGCTGTGTGCTGCAGGAGATTAGCCCGCTGGTCTGTCAGCTCTGATGACCCCAGTTCAATGCTGCATTAAATGAATGCAGGAATGAAAATGAGGTTTTACTTTCCATTGTTTGTGTTCACCAGCTAGCTACAACATAAAGGGCTGAGTTTACCAGAGTGCATTCATGAGCTTGGGATGGGAAGGAACAGACTGTGACATGGGGCAGAGGAGGGGGAAGACTTGTGCAATGAGGAGGTGAGGGCTGGAATAGTGAAAGGTGAATGGGTTGCAGGATGTACAGCAGTGGTGCGCAGTGGTGCACAGTGGTGCTCAGTCTCAGTCAAGAACTACCACTCTGCTGGGCTTTGAGAAGGAAATTTTAACTGCTTACCACCTTGGATTCCATCTTTCTGGGTTTTCTGCCATTAGTCTTCTGGGTTTTTGCTCTCTCTGGCATATGCTACCCTCCCTTCCCATATACATGTTAATGCAATTATATGTAAACTTGCTCAAGTTGAAAACCAATGTTCTACAAAGGCTCAGGAGCAAGTCCCAGCTAAGTGCATAATTACATAGTACTTGGAGTAATTTTCCTTTTCCTCTGAAAATGCTCATTGGCTCTGATTTTTCTATCTGCAGATTCTAAGCTCATAATTAGCAGTGAATTACTCACACAAGTGACAAATTTTGTGCTTTCAAGTAAACAGACAAAATACAGTTCACAGACTGCCTCGTGGTGGCACAGGCACCTGCCTTTTCCTGCTTCCATCTATCCCACTTGTGAGAGAGATGGATGGATCAGAAAACATTTCTTCAAGGAGCTTGGATGAGGATATAATTAACCGAGTTACCACAAAAAAGCTATAAAAGGCAACTGCTGAGCTGATGCTGGCCAGTCCCTGAGGATTGTGTGGCTTGGCTGGGTGTGAGAAGGAGAGCATGTGGCAGAGGGACCTCAGGAGCAGAGGGTCTCCCTGCAGCCAGCCCAGGATGTCTGAGCACATCAATAAGCCCTCGATGCAACAGCTGGAACTTCCCCTCTCAAGCAACAGGAAAAAACAGGTGGTCTGGAAAGTTGCTGCGGAGCACTGGAGGAAGAACAAAGCACTAAGCCACTGTGGAGCAAGGGCCAGGCTAAGCCTTGAGGGTGGAACAAACTTCTTAAACTGCAGTCTGGTCTTGGGCAGTGCTGTGTGATGAAACAGTGCCAACACAATTTGTTAATCACAGTTAATCGTGGTTGCTGGGGGCAATAGCCCAGACAGAGTTGCTGGACTGCAGGGCAAACAAGCCAGTTATTTTCCAGTTTTAGGAGCCATCAGCTGAGAAATGGCTTCTGGAAGAAGCCTCAGACATGGGTGTAGCTGGATGGAAGATCATCTATACTGCCTGGACATCTGAGAGTCAGAGAATGGCAACAGGCCTATTCATCTGATTAAGGAGCTGTATGTTTTCAGGGATCTGACCTGATGCTCACCAGTGTCTCTACTACATAGCAAGAAGATGTCTCAGGAAAAATTGCCACAGCAATTGTCAGAGAAGTAGAGACTTCTCTACTTCAGAAGACAACAACAGAAAAGAAATTTCTTCTGGGGTTAAAAAGTAGTTGTTTGGCAATGTGTAAATACAAAGGAGGGATTATTGGAACATGCCATTAGCAACAGAAGAATAATGTGAGGAGGTTCTGCATGAGGGATGTTGATTAGGGCTAAAGTAAATTTCAGGAGCCAGTGTGTACAGTGGCAGAGTAAACCCTGTTCCCTGAACACTGTCATGGATGCTGCTGTGAGACTGTAGACATAAGCAAATGCAAAAATCATATTCTTGTTTCATCTTCACTGGAAATTCAGGGGAGAAAACACATAATCTACCCAGCAGCAGAAAATAACAGAAAAGGAAAGGAAATGCGTTAAAAATGGAATTTAAAAAAACAAACAAAAAACCCCAAAACAACAGGAAAAGATTATATGAAAAAAAATTTAAACCAGAGGTTGCTGTTGGCCTGGGATCATAATCCCTTTGTTATTACATATTAATATGTAAGGGATGTTTGCAGGGAAAGGATAGGATAAAACAATTAATCTAGAGCATCCATCCAAATAGAGGCAATTCTTTCCTAAGCATAGTAGTATGTGAATGCATTGGAAACAGAGCTGATCACAGAATCATTTCATATAGAACTCACTCACATTTTTAAAGGTGGACTGAAATTTTCCAATATATATATACATAAATACATATTTTTAGGAATACTGTGTAAGTCCTTGGATAATAGTACTTTACACTATTGTAGCAACTTCCTTCTGAAGAACTCAAAGAACTTTACAGAAATGAATGAAGGAACTTTCTCCAACCCACTGTGAGGGAGATAACTGCTTGTCCCTTGTTATACAAAGGGGAAGGAGGGGAAAGAGCAAGACAGAATAGTTAAACTATTTGACTAAAGTCAAGCGGTGCATCCAATGGTCTGAATGAATTTAAGAAGGAAGCTGGTAAATTGCTGCAGAAAGTATGCAGCCTGGCTGATATAAGCTCTAAGGAGAATCAGGGGTTGGCAGATGTTGCAGCAGCCCTCTGCAATAGGTGTTTGGGAAAGCAGAGCAGGAAGTGTTAGTTACCTGTGATGAAAACAAGACCGGAATGACAAAATATCTGAAAGTTGCAGATATAACAGGGACTCTGGAAGGGCGTTTGCAAAACCACTTCAATCTATTAGCACTCTTTGAGCGTGTCAGCAAACATGGGACAAATGAAAATTGTCTGCCTGTTTTCACTTGGATTTTCAAAGCATTCTCGACAGGATCCAAACAGGAGAGTAGGCAATCAGGTACTCTATTAATGAGAACATCATGCCGTGGCAAACAGACAAGCTGGCTAAGCATCCAAAAAAACAACTACGTAATTTAGCATCAAGTTTGCCATTTCCAATGCAGAAAAATATTAGTAGCAGCGTGCATCTATCTCTGAGAAATATCTCTGTTGGTTTGTAGATTAATGGACAATGGGGTAATGGCAAAGCCAGTAAGGTGGAGATACTTGCAAATAGTAAATATTCTTTGTCAAACCTATGTTTGTTTGTGAGTAATCATCACATAATGGTGGAGAGTTTCCTGGTAATGAATGCACGTTGGAAGGATTAATTTGAAGTATTCATATCTGTTCCTAGGTTCAAAATCAGAAAGATCTAAAGTCCTCCAATGCTGCAGTTTACATCCTTGTAGCACCATGCTCCTCCAGGGTCAAACAGTGCTCTCCGTTTGTTGGTGCATGCATAGAGAATAAGGTGGAATTTCTTACTAGAAAAGGTGTGAGATCAGTATGAAAGAGCATTATGTCCAGAATGCTGTGTTCAGTTCTGTATTCAAAGAAAATTATAGCAGAAATCAACAGGGGCCAGAAATAGTCAACACAATTGTTTCAAGGAATAGCATGACTTCATGTAGGAAGCAAATGAAATGGCAGGTGTATTTATTTTAGAAGTAATATTAATAAAATAGGCATTCAAAACAGTTAGAATCAATTATGTAGAAAAGAAAATTCAGTGTTCCTATTTACCTTGTCTTTCACACTCTAGCACCAAAGGCACATCTCATTAAACTGAGAGATAGGGAAAATATTCCATCAAAGGGAATACTTTTCCTCAGGCATCCTCATTCACCTGTGGAAATCTCTTCTACAAGATATCTCTGAGGTGCAGGGTGTGGAAGGATTCAAATAAGAAAGAGATATTTGTGGATATTGAAATTTTCCAGATTTACAATAGAAGTTAAGATACAAATGATGAATATAAAAGCTTCACAGCTTCACACTACAGCATGTCAGACAACCACTAATGAGGGTGCTAGAGAAGCTATTTCCCTAAGCAATGGTTATCCTTAACTGTTCAGCAAGAGATTTTGTGAGCCTTCCTTTGTAACTTCTGGTACCCATCAGTATCAAAGACAAAATACCAAAAAAATGAATAATTGCTCAGATCAGACGTGGCATTTCCTGTGTTCTTGAACCTTCTTTTCCTCTATTTCTTTCTGTCATCAAGGCCAACCTTCCTGTCATCTAAAGTGCATGGAGGTACAGTTGAATCATTTAACATTTCTATCGGTGGTTTTTTGGCTCTTTTAAGCAAGTGAACTCATGGTGCCCAGCATCAGCCTCACTGCCAATTTTGACTTGACTTGGTCACAAT
The DNA here is from genome assembly GCA_013399835.1 of Leptocoma aspasia. Lineage (NCBI taxonomy): Eukaryota > Metazoa > Chordata > Aves > Passeriformes > Nectariniidae > Leptocoma > Leptocoma aspasia. The sequence goes on from VXAX01004361.1 coordinate 2,057,014, forward strand.
TTTGCAAACACTGTCAATGCCAGAGCAACAGCTGAAATGGAAATTTTAATGATGTTAATGAGTAAAAGATTAAGCTGTGCTTCCTGCACCTGGGCAGCAAAAGTGCATTTATAATTACTTGCCGAACAAGCCTCCTGGCTGCATTCTATCTGCCCCAGGCAAGCAGTTAACTGAGGTTCTCTCCTTTCACCGGGATTATTTCTGAGTGAATACTTCTGCCAGTGAAAGCTGTTGGATTGACAGCTGTGGAGGCTGAAGTCCTCTATTATGTGACAGAAGTGAAAAAATCTGTAACAACAGTTTTTATTAGGTCACCCAGTTCATCCTTCTGTCAACACAGGATTGTTCATTATAATATATTCTTGAGTGATTTCCACCGCCCCTATTCTTCTCCTGCTCTTAAATATAAATCCCTAGGTCTTTTCCATTTTGCTGCACAGTCTCTTCTTTACTGACATTGTAGGAAAAAACCCTGTGTGTGTGACTGTGAAGATATGCATGTGCATCTTCCAGGCTCCCAGACTTCATTAGAGAAAGGGCAACAAGAAAGTTTGAAATCTGCAGGGAAGATGCTGAGAAAATATCAAATAGCAATTTCTGTAGAACAATGATTTTCCTCCTAGAAGCATCCTGAAAAACAACGTTCTTTACCTTGCTCTGATGCTAATGCACTACAGATAGTGTCTGAATGATCACCACCTTTTTACCAGCAGAGCACCCTTAGAACTTATCATAGCAAGTTTGCATTTGTTTAAACAGAGATAATTGAGGCACAGGGGGATTAAGTGACTTGCCCAAGATTACAGTGGGTGAAATGGATGAATCTTTGTCCATGACAAGTTACTGGTCTCATACCAGTGCAGCTGGAACAGAGTAGTCCTTCAAATCCCATACAGCATGGATTTCTGGGAATTCCAATCTCCTCTTAGCCCCTTCTCCCCCTGCATATTGATGGGATTTATTGCCTCCATATTGTAACATGAGGGTATTTATTCCAGAATACGTCCTTCTCTCTGTCAAAGTCAAACCAACAGATGAAAACAGGAGCCTGCATAGCCTCATGAGAAGAACTGTGACAGCTGTTTCTCTTTGTACAATCACAGACTCACAGAATGGCTTGGGTTGGAAGGGACCTTAAAGACCATTTAGTTCCAACCTCCCTGTCATGGGCAACCTTCCACTAGAACAGATTGCTCAGAGCCCCAGCCTTGAACACTTCCAGGGTTGGGGCATCCACAGCTTTCCTGGGCAACCTGTTCTGCTGCCTCACCACCCTCACACTATTTAGTACATGAATGGGAGTGGGAGCAGGAACTACACTAGAGATGACCAGTTTATAGAGATATATTTTCTTTCTGTTTTGAAATCATGTATTTACAAGTAATTCCAATAGTCAGCAGCAATTACCATACACCCTTTCTTATCAGACTCCTTTCATGCTACCAGTTATTGTACTGGAACAGACCTGAGCTAGATAGCTTCCTCCAGAGAGGCACTCTGAACACCCTTAGCTTCAAAAGAGCATTACCAGTATATAAAATGGCCAAGACTACTGTCCCAGGCATGATCCAGCTTGATTAGCATTTGGGTTCCTGCTATTTAATTCTATACATCTGGTTTATAAAAGGATCTTAGCTGGCCAGTGTCAAGCAGTAACCAAGTGTGTCCAGTCAGGGAATTACAACTGATTTATTTATTGCTGTGATAGTGCACATGGATGGATCCCAGACTGCGTGCCTGAAAACAGAGGGCATCTTCTGCTCTCACACTACAGAGCATATGTCCATCATGCAGCACATCTCATGTGGAAATTTCCAGGCTTGCACGCCACGATTTCACTTTGGTTTCAAAGGCACTGGAGCTTCACTGTGTGGTGCTGGCTCCAGGGAGCTGGTCCTGCTGGGAGCAGTCTGCTGGCATTGCTATGCCACTTCCATGACCTGACCTAATGTTTCCATGCCGCTCCCTGCTGTTGGGCTCACTCAGTGCTTCAGCACAGCAGTGCACTCTGCAGTGTGGACGTGCCCTCAGGTCACTTGCTAAAGTAATTTCATTCCTCCCAGCTCATGCCATGACAACAGTGCAGCACCCAGATGTGGTTATCGAAAAAGAGGGTGATTACAAGAGGATGCAACAGTCTTGAGGAGCCTGTACAGGAGAAGGGCTGGCTCAAGGGAGTCAGAGCATGAATAGAGCTTAGAAAAGGGACTAAGACTGGGAACAGCCTCTGTTGGGATTTCATTCTGCAGGAGAAAGGTGCATGCAGGGCCAGATTCAGCAAAGAAATTAGGGCTACTGGAAGTGAACCTATGCTGAAAAAGAATCAGCAAGGCACTTTAAAGAAGGTGAGAATCTGGGTGGCAAATACGAGTTGTGTCAGATATCTGACTCAAGCCTGGCCACCTGGCCTCCTTCTGTCTTATATTGTTACTTTGTGCTCAGCAGAACAAGGTCTGGCTCGCTGTGCAGAGACACCTGGAGCCTGCCCCATCCTGGAAGAGACACTGGGCCTGGCTCCCAGCCACCCTCACGCACCACAGAGCAGCCAAGGACTGGAGCTACGAGGACCACCCTGGGGTCTCATCCACACCATACCCACAGTGCTCATCCAGAATCACACTGTCTTGTGCCCTGGCAAAATTCATGCCATCTCTAAGTGAACAATTTCCAAAAGAGTAACACAAGTGACTCATTCTGTCTTACAGTCTTTCACATGTAAATATTTTATATTCCTATTGAATATTTTTAGATGATTATGAATTCTTGATGTGATGAGGACCTTGCTATGAAATGCAGGCAATACCAAGGACTCCACAAGGAGGGAAAGCATCCAAGAATAAAAAAGATACCATTACAAACAACAAATTAGAAAGAGCTGAGGTAAAAACATAGGCACATACCACTCTTTCTTTCTCCTCTGTCTGGACATTTTCAGAAACTGTCTGGAGCTCACATAATGAGCTTTGCACATGGATTGATATGGAATTGGCTGCCTCACCCCTTCCCTCCCTTTCTCTATCTCTTTCTTCCAATTAGGATTTTGTTTCACTGTTCCTGTTAAAAGATGCAATACCAATAGCCCAAGGGACCCAGGACTGAAGTCACTCCAGAGCTTCTGCTCTGTCTGCAGCTTGACTCTTTTTCTGCAGTGCACCCAGAAACCCAGACTGAGCCCCTGAATCTATGTAGTGGAGTGGGACTGAAGATGGAGAATTTCTACAAAAGAGATAGATTCTGAAAGGATCTGGACAAGACAATGATTACTTTTGTAGTCCTAGTATTGATAGTGGCAATATGAGCTTCATGTACCAGTATTAAAAATGCCTCAGTGTCAGTACTGAGGCATTTACTGTTTAGTAGTACTGTACAGTACTGTACAGTACTACTAAACAGTAGAGACCTCTGCTAGATTGCAGTGATCTCTTTCCTAGGTCTCAGCCATCTAGTTGGTCAGAAGGATGTGCACACATACAGAAGTGAAGGGGTGAAAAATGTAAGTCTCAGTCAAGTTAGTACAATTGTCAGCAGAAACCTATCCTCTTCATTGGACTGAAATAAGTAGGGTGAGTTATACTTAATGTTTTACCCTATGCATCCATACATAAGCTTGGCTTCTCTTCTAAAAGTCCTCGCCACGAGCTAAAAAAGGGATTTGTAATGCCAGTTGTTTTCGTGATGTCCTGAATGACAAGATGCCAGTGTCTGTGGGTCACCAGAAGCCAGCTGTGGCCTCAGTTGCTGGTCCAGATCTAAAAGTACATTAGCCTAAGCCTATCCAAAGGGCATGTATTTTGTGTTATTGGTATGTCTAGCTAAATTAGGAATAATAGTCTTTCCAAGGTTTCTCTAGGATCCTTGTTGTCCCTTGTCCAAGGTCCCAGCAATTGCACCTCCATAGAAATCCTATGACAAGGAGTCACACTGCTATCTGTACAAGAATAATTTCTCAAAGCCTGTACAGAATACAAAGATGCCTTAGCCTTCTTTATGTGGTGAGAGAAGAGAACATTATCTTTGTCAGAGACAAAGATAATTTGAACAGACCTAAGCTAAAAAGCTGATTCAGAAAATGCTTATCTGACCCGTCCTCCAGACCTGCCCACCTCTGCTCATGCTTCCCTAAGTAGTTGTCTCCAAGCACAGCCCCCATGACTATCTGCTTAGCATGTCGCCTGCAAAGACAAAACATCCCACTGTCTACCAGGGAAACGTGGCCAACCAGCACAGCAAGGGAAGTTCTCAGCTGAAAAAGCCCAGATAAAGATTGCACAAAGGACCCTGGTAATCTGGTCCCCGTTGTGCTGGTATCAAAGTCCTGCACTGAGCATTAGGGTTTCCATGTGTCCCCAGGGTGTAGTACACTGACTTTGCTTGAAGTGCAATTTAAGATTGATGAATTCACACATTTTAAATCAACTGCAAGCATCCGGGCTGGCCCCTTGATGGAGGCTATTAACTTAATGAAACTGAAAGGCTGTGAAGTCAGATAACAGACATTAGAGTCTTTATTTACCTAGAGATTTAAGGAGACCTTTCTGAGATAGCTCATGGCTTCTCTTTTGAGCAGTGTAAGCCACTGCCTAGCAGCTCTTCCCATGCACATGTACACATGCACTCAAGCTGCCAGGAGGGCACTTCGTGCTGACAAGTGCTCATTCCCTCTCAAGTTGCCTTACAAGTGGTACGTTGTGGTACACAGAGAAAGATTTATTTTAAAAGCCCAGGTTCTGCTGCAGTGGCTGTCCAGCATAAAAGGAAGGACACCCAGCAAGCCTCGGGGTTCCATGTAGCCAGGCCCCCCAAAAATGATGCAGTTGGGCGACTGATGCTTGGTCTTGACCAGATGTGTGTGAAGTCACTCAGCAAGTCAGCAGCCTGGCTAAGGGTAGAGGCTGACTCTCTCAACTGCTGCCAGGCCCTATTGGCCACCAAGCACCACAGCCTCCCACCCCACACTTCAAAAGAGCCAAAGCAGTTCTCCAGCTTTCTGAGCGAGTCAGTTTCTAGCAGGCACTGGGATCCCCCTGCTCCCCACCTCATGGTTAATGCATGCAGTGCAGCACAGGCGGGCTCATTCTGTGCACAAACGTTGTCCATTTCAGCTGTTATCAGACCGAGTCTCTCTGATAAGCTCAAACATTATGTTTCCTGCCTCTCCCCCACTCCCACACACAGCTACAGTGACAAGGGTGCGTGGTTCCAGCGCTCGGCCATCTGGCTGGCTGCTTCCAGGAGGGAGAGGGGAGCAGCAGAGCAGGCAGAGCAGCAGAGCAGGCTCCCAGCACGCACAGCAATCCCCGGGCACCTCCTCACACAGAGGCAGCGCTGCAGCGAGCCCGGCTCAGCATCCCGGCATCAGCGGCACAACCAGGGAATGAGCAAGGAGGACCAGAGGAGAGGATGGAGAGCAAACAGAGCTAATTAACCCCACAGCCACTTGCCCCCTCGGCAGTCAGTTCAAAAAGGAGAGAGGGTGTTTGGAAAAGTAAAAGTGCACCAGCCCTGAGTCCCTGCCTTCACTGCAGTCAGTTTACACAGCACTGAAATCCATGGAGATTTGTGATGAGAGCTGTTAGAGTTAGGGAGTAGCCTCCTGCAAGGCAATAAAGATGCCCCGCTCATGAGGTAATCTGGAAGAACAGCCTTAAATGAAGCACTGGTGTTTGGATGTTTGTGGTTTTGCCTCCTTTATTCGAAAATAAACCCTTACCCAGTCACTGAAATGCAACAGAGCAAAATCTTTATTTAAGTCACTTTTGTCCTGGAAAACCCACTGCAGACTCTGCCATATCTGGCTCAAATGTACTTGGGTTCCTCCCAGCACCAGACAGAAGAACTCTCAGAAGCATGTGATAGAGGATTTAAATGTCAAAATAACTAAGGAGTATTAGGGAATTTATTTTGGCTAAATGGCATATGTTTCAATTTGCACAAGGCTGAGGACTATTCCATTTAAGCTCTTATGCAGATGATTTTTGCTCTTGTTCACCTAGATCTAGCCATGTTTTTTTCAGAGGAAGTGCAGGGGTCACTCTGAAACACGCTTTCTATTCAATTCTCTTAAAAAAAAAAAAAAAAGGAGCAGTTAAAGTTTACTTTTAAAATTCTTTCCAGTTTCCAGTTTTCTTCTTTTAGTGATGTAATACTTCTTTGGATTTTCCTGTGGGCTGAATGTATTAGTTAGACTGTAGCATACAGACTAAATTTAAATTCCAGAAAAATCTTCCATCTGCAGGAAGTTTAAATCAAATATTACATGCAAGTTCTTGTTTATAGGCACAACGGAAATGCAAGCACATGTACATGTATTTTTATATATGTATTTAAACCCAAGAATCTGTTGCTAGTATAATCGAAGTTTTAACAGTGCAATCCAAGAATAACACTTCAGATCTGACTGTAACACAAAAAGGAAGCATACTTCTGCACAGAAAAAAGCCCTCAATAATAGTAATAATGCACTTTAAAACTTCTCAGTTGGCACCCCTTTTCCTGCTCCTGTGCTTCCCTTCCCACTATTCTTCCAGGTCTTGATGGTGGTGGTTTCTCTCTGGTGGGAGGCAATGGGGTTTGTCATGGTGTGTCTTCAGCATCTGGAGTCCTTCACCAGAAAAATGTGATGTTAACGCTGATGGCTCTTTCTTCCTCACTCTAGGGTCCTGTTGGGGTCTATTTTATATATCTGTTTCTATACTTTGCTCTTTTTTCATTGGTCTGCCACCCCACATTACATCCAAATGTATTATGTATGGATAGATACTTGTTCCTTCTTAGTTACCCAAGATTACTGGTTTTGGGCAGCTCCAGAACACCTGTCCAGCTGCATTTCTTAACTGGCTGTTGCTGAGTGGTTTACAGCCATGCAGCTTCCAGTGCCAACCTGTGACCCATCTCCTGCCATCCCATATTGTACTCTTCTAAACCTCTTCATGCCCACAAAACTGACAGAGATCCACATGCAGCACAGCCCTGCTGGTCCAGGCATTTTTTGCCTCAGTGTTGTTCTTTACTGTCACAAAAATCTTGAAGACCAAACATAAAGACAGGGAGCTTTTCCTTTGAATTCCCTGTGGCTTTCATTCCTCTTACCTGCTGTCTGCCATGTCTAATTGAAGTGCAAGGACCATGTCATGAGGATGGTGAAGCTGTGTCCAGACTGCAATATTTGTCTCCCAGCCCTGTCACCAACTTCCCAGCTGACATCAGACAAAAACACAATGTGTGCCCTTTGTTTTTCCCTTTGTAAGAAAAGGATGACATCGCTTGTATTATCCCTGCAGAGACTTTGAAGGAAGGACAGATAATGTATTGACCCAGGTTTGCAGATGACCTCTGACAACTCAGACAGTGAAGAAAGAGGCTAAGCCATAGTAATTCTCTAACCAAGTTTTCACCGGTTGTCGTCCTGGAGCAGAGAAAAGAAATCCTGGGGATCACCAGCAATGGCAAATTTATGTAATGGCTTAGGAATTAGCACCTGCAGGGGATATTGAAACCACAATGATTTCCCACTTTTACCGTATCTCTCATATGCTCAGTGCCAGGGATGGTCTGGGGATAATGACTTAATGCATGAGACCTGTGCCAGCTGAGTGTGAGGAACTCCTCAGCAGTCAGGTACCCATCCCCTCTGGCAGGACAACAGGATGGAGAAGGTCTGATAACCTTTCAGAGGCTGTAATAACAGCAATAAGAGGCTCTGTCCCTCTTGCAGCCTGCCTTCCAGAGAGAGAATTTCTTGCTGAGATTCTCATCCTAATTCACTGCTTCATGCCTCCTGGGCTGCAACTACAGAAGCATGCCATTGTGCTCAGAAACATTTCCAGGGTACAGCTTCTGGCTCCATTATTAGAAAATTGTGCATTATCTACTGGTGAGTGACTTGTGTGTTAAAAGTCACCCGCAGGGCCCTGTCCCCTGTGCACACAGGGGGTGCAGCCTCTGGTCACTAAGATCCAGCACTTTGTTTCAAGCTGCTGCAGATGACATTTCCTCTCCTTCAGTGTGTTGTTCTCCCATCTCATTGCAGCCATAAAGCTGTGTACCAACGAGCTGCTCCTGCTAACCATGGTGCAAATGGGCAGCAGTCTTGCTGCCAATTGGTGGATATATTCCTGGGGGGGGAGAAAGCAGAATTCAGCCTTCCAGTTCTCTGACACATCTCCTGCAGCAAACGCAAAAAAAATACCATAATACAAAATAATTATATCTCCTACATCTTACCTTTCAGCATTAGGAATAGTTATGGACCTGGATGCAGCCCATATCCTGAGTCAGGATTGTAAATTTTGCCTTTTCAACACAGCTGATAATAGGTATCAGAGAAAAAAGAAAAAACAAAAGAGCAACAAAATGATAACCATTCCTTCCCCTTTCCCTGCTGGAGGATTTCTTCCCTTTGGTTGTTGCAGAGCCAGAGAAATAACAGACTGACTGGCTTTCAGATTTCTTCTTTGGCAACTAGCCTTGCAAAGGCAGTGCCTTTTCCCTTCTCCTTTCTGTCTTGTGAGACTGCTCCCTCCTGTGCCCTCACCTTTGGTTTTTATCCTGCTTGGCAGAAGCAGCCAAGTCCTCATGTCAATCTGAAATCAATCTGAAGTGATATCAGGGTGATTCATATAGGACCCCTTTAGCTTCACAGAATCACAGAATCATTTAGGTTGGAAAATACCTCAGAGATCACTGAGTCCAGCCTATGATCAAATACCACCTTGTCAACTAGACCATGGCACTGCATTCCATGTACAGACTTTCCTTAAACACCCCAGAGATGGTGATTCCACCAGGTCCCTGGGCAGTCCATTCCAATGCTTAACAACCTTTTCTGTGAAGAAATTCCTTCTGACATCCAGTCTGAACCTCCCCTGGTGCAGCTTGAGGCTATGTCCTTGAACATTTCTCTGGGGAAATTAAGGGGAACTCTGTAAAAGAGAATAACCAAACCAAACCCATTATCATTCCTGAGAACAATTATTATTATTCTTATTATATCCACTGTGAACAACCCTAACCTATCTCTCCTTTCCCCCATCTGCCAGGTTACATGTCCTAGGTGCACAAATATAGCTTGAAAGGAGAAGCCAACCCAAACTGAGATGTCCTGGAGTTACTTGAGCACTGCCATGTCTGTAGGAGCAGCTGGGGCAGTAGCCCAGCCCATGGGCAGCTACTCCCAGCTACCACAGAGAATTAAGGATTCTGTCAGCTGCACTGCCCAGATCCCCTGGGCAAATACATCATTTACCCTGTAATACATGAGGTGGATTTTACAAGGTGTAACTTCTGTTTTGCCCAGGAACAAACCCAGAAAGGCAGCTACAAGAGGGTCCTGAAGAGGAACATCTTCTTCCAGCTGTGAAGAAAAGTTCTGCATTGCCTGCTGCTCAGGCAGGGAGGGCCATAGCCACATAGTGACTGTGCAGCCACATGCTCCTCAGAGAGCAGGGGAAGACCCCCAGCTCCTGGGTCTTTGAGCCATTCACAGCCCTGCCCTGGCTCTGCCTTCCTCACTGTCTTCTCCCTTGGAGGGGAATTAGACAGTGCTTCTCCAGCCAGGCTGGCCCTGCCCCATGTATTTAGCCTTTTCACTCCGTCATAGCTGGATTAACCCTCCTGCTCATCTGGACAAGCTGATTAGTTAAAGAATTTGTTCATCCCTCTCTAGGGCTTTATTTTTCATCTGTCATTTTCCTCTTTATTACTACAGTAAGCTTCTGCCTCTCCAGCTCTTTCCATGCTTTCTGCTCACTGTCCCCTTCAGTTCCTGGCCACTGGACTTTGCCAGCCTTTCCCATCTGGGGTGAGAGTGCAGAGCCTTCCCATTCACCTCAGGGTGATATTTCTCCATGCCCTTTTACCTCCTTCCTTCAGATGTTCCCTTTCACCTGAGTTAATCCTGATTTATTCCTTCCTTACTCCCTTCTATTTCATCCCCCTGGGTCCATGTTGGTCTCATGCACAGCACTGTGCTTGAAGATGCTGGTGCTCTTGCACATTCCAGCACAACTGGAAGTTGTCTCATGGGCTTTTATCACCCTTCTTGGTGATCCTGGGTCAGGAGTCAAGGAAGGAACTGTATGCAGGTAGCTGTCCTATAGAACGCTTACACATTCGTGCTTGTTTCTGGCCAAAAGCAGCTTTGGACCATGAAATTGAGGCTTTGAAGTCCTCTGAAGGACTTTGAAGTCCTTTAGAATGAGTGGTACTGAACCTGGCAGCTTTTCTTAGCCTTTTGCAGGCCCAGCAACACCACTCCCTCAGCTACCTTACTCATCTCAGCAGCTGGAACTTGGCCATATTTCTCCTTGGCTCTGTCTAGTTTGCTGGTTACCTGATCCTGACCATTGCTCCCTGCTCCTGCCATCTCCTCTCTCTCTGCTGCTGTCCTTCCAAGTGTCCCTGCACATCCTTCTCCATCTCTGACCAATACAGGCAAACACTCCAAATGGTGGGCAATGTAAATGTATCTTTAGGAGAAAAGAAAAAAAAGCAAAAAGAGCCTATGATTATGTTGCCCCTGTGGCTGCCAGCAACAGCTCTGATCACTTTGATTGTACATTGTGACCCCTTTTGCCATAATCCATCTGTTTGTTTTTGTAGTCTGAATTGCAGCAGCAGCAAAAGGACAGTGTCTTCTTATTTGTATCTACACGGTCTCCTGTCTAATCTGCCCCAGCTCTGACCAAGGCTTTGCTCTACAGGAGACATCAGGAAGAATAACAGTAAAGAGTGGGAGCCACAGCCAGCAGCATAGTCCTACTTTTGGGAGCAGAAGAAGACAATTAAGGAAAGAATTTTCAAATAATCCAGATGAAGAATACAAGGGAATAAATATTTAATACTCCCTCATGCAGTTTCATCCTCTCTAATAATCCCTAATGTTTCTACAGTGACTTTCAAAAGGGAGAAGTGCATAAAGGGCAGATGGAAAATGTGGTTCTGACAGGCCAAGATCCCCCCTCTCCCCCAGTGGGATGGAGAGTGTGCTGCTAGACGCAGGACACGAGGGAGCCCTGTCAGTGGCAGCCACAGCTGTAACCCCATGGAGCTCTGTTGGAAGGACATACTCTGCTTAAGCCTTAGCTGTGGCTATATTTCCTATTCTTACTCCCCTTGACTGCACAGGCAGGATCATGCAGAGATTATGGATTTAGAATACTGTAATGCTCTGTTTAAAATTGAATAAGACCAGTTCACACTTTTTGCAACACTGTCCATGTTCCTGTCTGGCTGGGGGCTCAGCAAATTACTCTTCTTGAGGGGAGAGGGTGCACTGATCATAGCTTCCCTTCAAGAAACCTCTGCATTACACAGACTATTTCTTTGTCCTCCTCTTGTCCAGGCATTTTCAGGTGTCAGGCTCCACTCAGGAATTCCCAGCACATACCAGTGCTGGTATGACAAATACTGATGTCCAGGCTGGGTCAAGGGGAATTGAGGACAGTGGGAAAGGACAGACAGATTGCTGGTGGATTGGAGTGGCCAAAGAGAGGGAAGGACAGGCAGAGGAGCTGTGTGCTCCTAATGGAGGATGCTGCAGCTGGCACCTGGAATATGTGCTGGGTATTTTGGAGTGAGAATATTTTACCTTTGTGTGTGGAAAACAGTCTGATTTTCAAACCTTTTTCCCCATGTCTAATGAACAGTTGTGATTATAATCAAAATTAACAAGCCATGCCACTACTGGGCAGGTAATATCTGTGAACAAAAGGTTACACATACACACACATGCACATATATATATACATATATAAAATCAGGGAATGGGCCACCTGCAGAGCATCTGCAGTTTTCTCCCCTCTCTGAAAGCAAACTTGGTCAGGTTTCCTTCTTAGTAGTCAAAGGCTAGCTGCAAGCATCTGGCAGGAGAGGGAAGAAGTTACCAACTGCTTCTTGGAGTATTTGAGTGTGTTTGGGAAAAAAAGAAATCCCCGTTGCAAAGGATGGATTCAGATAAATCTCACTCTGGGATCTGATAGGCTAATTGGGGATTGTGTTAGCTTCCAGAGACTTGGACAAAGGAACCACAGTCTCTTCACAAATTCTCTGGATTATATAACCCTTTTCAATTTTCTGCAAAATCAGCCATGCGTATGGAGAAAGCACCTGCTTTGTACGGTGGTCTCAAGGTGGTTTTATACAACTCAGTTTCAGGTCCTGCCTCCCAAGATGAAGACAGGATGGCATTTCAGAAAGGCATTTTTTCAGTAGTTTCCATGTAACCATGAGTGCAGCACTGTGTAGTAGCAACCTTGGATGGAGAAAGAAGCAAAATAAAGAATTGCTGAATAATCCATGTTGGAAGTGACCTTCTAACTCCTGCTAACTTCAAAGCTGAGTTGGGTTATACAAGGCCTTGTGCAGGTGAATTTCAAACATCTTCAAGGATGGGGGTTCCACAACCTTGCTGGGCACCTCTCTCATGATCACCCTCCTGGTGAAAAATTTCTTCCTTATGTTCACCTGGAATTCTGTGTGGTGCTATTCATGTGTGATGACTGCCTTGTGCCTTTTGAACTCTGGGAAGAGCATTTTCACTATCAATGCTTTCAGGCAGTAGAAAACAGCAGTTGGATCTCCTGTTTTTCTTCCCTACTTAAGACAAAGCTGAGGTCCCCTCAGCCTCTCTCTCTGCACCGTGTGATGCAGCTTCCAACCACCCTGGTAACCCTGCACTGGATCCCCTGCAGTTAGCCAAGCTCCCTCTTTTATAGGGCAATCTCCTGGACACTGGACACTAGGTATGTCCTCATGAGTGCCAAACAGAGGGACTAATCCCTTTCCCCAGTTTGACAGTCAGCTCAGCTTCCCAGATCTGCCCCTAATAAATGCACACCGTGGATGTATCCTCTGCAGTTCTGCTCTATGAGCTGCATACATGTTAGAAAAGGAAAAACTTACTGCTGAGTGTCAGACAAAATTTCCTTTAATACAAAAAACTTAAGACACTTGAAATCATTAATGTTTGAAAGCTACAAAAAGGGAAGAGCTTTCAAATGTCCAGTAAAATTTAAGGGCCAATTGTGTGTGTATGCTTATGGGATGTGAGTAGGTGGCTGAGTGGGTGTCAGTACCACTAGAAAGGAATTCTTACTGCTTTTTAAAATAAAAAAAAAATAAGGATCAAGCAGTATGAAATAGCAATTACTATGAAGCATGTTCTCATTTCTGAATCTGGTATGAATTTCAGGCTCTGCAGCTATTGCATTTTGAATAAATAGCAATTAACATCTAAGGCTTTTCTATTTCTTTTAATTTCTTTTTTTTTGCCTCCCAACTTCTGGATAACAGACAAACTTCAGCCATTCTGAAATTCAAATATCTCTGAAGAGAATGTCAAGATCTCTACATCACCACTAATGCAAAAAAAAAAAATCTGAAGCACATTATCCAACTTTGAGATTTTGCTTTATCTTCCTGGACTGACAAGCACTGACCACTTGTGGGTTGTCATTTATTGTAGTGTCAAATGCCTGCAAATCTCATACTGACTTTGCAGCTGATTTGTATTTCAGCTTTTCATTCTAGTGCCTCACTGTCAAGTTTAGACTTTTTTATCCCCTTATTTGTATAATAAAACTCATAGCAAAGTTTTGTAGACCATGTTCTACTGTGAGCAGTACCTGAACAACTCTACTTTCTGTGGTTCACTGACAGTGATACAAGAGCATATGCTAAGTCTCCAAATTGTGCCTGAAGCAGCAGATGTGGGATGCTCCCACAAAGACTGGAAAGTGTGAAAATGCAGAGATGAAGTATGGAGAGCTGGAGCTTCAGGTCACCCTTCCAGGTCTGTGATAGTGATAAAGGAGACATAACAAAGAAAACCAATGAAAATGTAGTTATCAAAGTAAAAAAAAAAAAAAACTAATTCTCAGGTGGTATATTTTCCTTTCACTAGAAAATCCTGTCTGACCCATCTTCTTCCCTTAATGTCTCCAGTCACTATGTCTAACATCTACAATTAGAAAAAAAGCCTTGAACATGAGATGAAACATCCACATCAATGAATTAAACCATTCTTTTCAGTTTATGAACTCCTTAAAAAAAATCCAATGTAAGTGTTATTTATTTCCTGTAGAACAAATGTAAGACTGCATTCATGTTTCTTTGTTATCATCTGAACATCCTGTGGGAGCAGTCTGTGAACTTCCAGGAATCTGCAGAGCTCAGACTGAAAACTATTGCAGTGATGTATGTGGAACGGATACACCGCCTGCAGAGCAGCTCTTGGACTGGTATTCAGCAAGATATGAAAGCTTTGGAATAGACAAAACACTTCACTATTAACCTCTGTTTAATAGAAAGTGCTGTTGCTGGAGGAGTGATGGAAGTTTCGCTCCTGAAGAGGAAGCAGCACTACAGCCCACTTGATCCTAAAACACATTAACCTCCCCGAGCAAGCGATGCAAATAGACCAAGACCAGGCACTGCCTGTTTGGAGGAAACCACAGTCTGCCCCTCTTTCACATATTACCTCCAAGTGTACTTTCCAAACCTCCTCTGAAGCAAGCTGGGGTGTTGGCAATGCCTTCAGAGCGTGACACAGACTCCGGTCAGTTGTCCTTTACCCTCTATTCCTGCTTTATTCCACGTTACTCTCCAGCAGGCACAGAGGGAAATCTGGACAAAAGAAGATTCCTGGAAAGTTTCCTCCCTGCAAGAGCAGGTGGAGGATGCAGCCTCTGCTGTGGTTTCCAGGGGGCAGAAGCAGGGAGCTGAGCTGTGTTGCTGAATCTTAATTCATGGCCATTATCAGAGGTCACTTTCAAATGCTTCTCCCTTAATGAAACGCTGGCTGTTCCTTCCTGGTGTTTCATTAAATCACAAGCTGGAGCAGGCAAAGATGCACTGGATGGAAACAGGGAAAGAGGGGCCCCAGCTGGCCCCTCCAGGGTCTTCTGGGACCCCCCTGTCTCCTGCAGCTGGAACTCTCCCCAGCTCACAAAAGAATAAAGAAACTATTTTCTGTGTTGAGGGGTTTTGTTGTTGTTGTTGCCTCTTCCCAGTGCCGTGCCCAACGTTCCAAAGAGAGAAGAGAATATTTGATTGCAGTAATTAGTTAATCAGTAACTCGCATAATTTTTTTCCCTGATTAATGTTCTGAATAATCATTGCAGCCCTATCTGTAGGCAGTCCCGTTATCAGAGTCACTTTGAAAACAGCTTCGAAAAGATAGATCTGCATCCCTACAGATAAAATTAGACAGGTCAGATGCTCCACCCTCCAAAAACTGCTCTTTCATTGAAATTGGCCAGGGGAAAAAAGAGATCAAAAATGCATTCTCTTCTCTCAGCTCACTCATTTGCTTTTCCCTGTAAGCACCATTCTGGAAGAACCTGGGGAATGAATCCACATGGAAAATTTCAAACTCACAGGGCAGATGGAGGCACAGGATGGGCCTTCCAGGAAATGAAGACCAGGAAAAACATTTATACCAAGACTAATCCATCTCTGTCCCTAGAGCTTATTCCACTGCTCCAGGGGAATGCTGAAACAGAGGACCATATGCTGATCTCAGGGAAGGGCAATCTCAGTGTGGACTCTGTGTGTTTATACATATTTACAGCACATGTATATAAGGGCTTTTTTTAGATATATACTATATTTTTGTATAATGTGTGTTTCATATGTCTTAGACATAAAACATGCATGCATAAGATAAACAATAAAGCTAACTTCAGAGAAAGGAAAAGATGTGATCTTTTCCACCCTGCAGGAGTTAGACCCATTCCCAAAGCAGTTATCAAAGTTCAAATCAGCCTTTGGAGGCATGAATAGTGCAACTCCAAAAACTTTTTGTAACAAATTATTAATTCTGAAAAACTGAATCTCTCCAGAAGAACATCCCAGGCTTAGAAGCAGTCTCTTGGCTCCTGGGTGAGAATTCCAAATTGAACATTTCCAAGAGGAAGACTTCTGTGAGAGGAACAGTACGAGTGAATATATGCAATGCTCAGAATGCTCAGCACAAGATAGTGCTCAATGGGAAAGACCCAGCTGTCAAAAACCATGGTTTTTCCAATTGATTTTGAAAACCTGGACCTGAATTTTACTCATCCCTGGTCAGTGATGTGATCTCTTGCACATGAGTTATTTTGAGTGTCCACTCCCAGTCTGTCACCTTTCACCAAAAAAACTTGATAGAATGGAAGTTTTCCTTTTTGTTCTTTTTCTCCCATGAAGTAGGGGTATTTCCAAAATCCTGAAGGTGCTGGGAGGATGAGATATCATTTCCTGACAGCTGGACTACTTGCCCCCAGAAGTTGTAACGCCTGCAATTGGCACATCAGTAGCTGTGGGAAGAGCCCATCAGCAACCATGACTTGATCATCACAGATACAAACTGAATCCCCTCCTTGAGCCGGTTCTCAAAAAACCACAAGGTATAAGGTAAAAATCAAAGGAATTTTTAGATAAGAGAAAAGTAGCAGATTGTATGTGAGGACAGACATTGCATCATTCAGAAGAGCTGGACCCAGGTATATTATGTGACCCTGCAGCAGCAAAGGGGTGAAAGAAATTCCTCTATGAAACCACGATTTCCTGTAATTTGTGTAAAGAAATGTATTTATCAATCTTACAGTGTGATACCACAAGTAAATCAGGAACAATGCTATAGAATTACAATCAGACCATCTTATCTTTATCTAAACTATGTACTCAGTTATGTTATAACTTTAGTGAAAAATTGCTTCTTGGCAATGAGGCCATTCCTTCTGACCTTTTGCTTGTGGAAAGCCTCAAATCATTTGTCTTGCACCTCCAATATTTCCTGGACATTTAACTTCCACTTAGCCCGCCTAATGCTGAGCTGACAAAAGCTGTCTTGGTAATGGGTACTCATATGTGCAAAACTACTACCTATACTCCTATCATATTCCTTTCCTAATGATTATTGTATAATATTTCCTACTTTCTCTTATACTTAATACTATACTTAGACTTACTAAAAGAGTCAGGATTAAATGACATGTGAACAGCTATCAAAATGGATAATACCATTCCCCTTGTGACAGGAAGACTCCCAGAGTGATATGGTCTGGCTGGCTGAGGCATTTGTAGTCATGAGAAACCGAGCAGCCAGATCCCTCCTCATTTCTGTCTCTGGAGGAAGGAGAGCAGCTTAGAGCTGCTTTCTGTCTGCTTGATGGGTAGTGGCCACTTATAGGGGTGAATACAGTAGGACCCAGACAGTAACTGGAGAGGACCCTTGGACATCTCTGTCTCATTCCTGTACTTGGGAAAGCCAAGTCACTTCTAGTAAATCCAGTAAAAATGATGAGATTGATTCTTGTTTTTATAATTTCAGAAATAGCTATTATCTTCCAAAGACTATTTCTGCCTTAATAAGTGACCTGGTCCTGCCAGTATACAGATATCTGCAGAAGGGAAAAGATGATAATTCACTGATGTTTACTCACTCTCATCCCAGTGGGGATGCAAATACAGAAGGTCATGGCCTCCCTTGTCCATTTATTTAACTAAGGGAATTTCTGCCTCGAGCTGCCGGGCAAACCCAGACTGGGGAGAGCTAGGGCTGCTGTCCTGTCCCTGCTGGTGGCAACTCCACAGCCCCAGGAGGCTCAGACTTCACTGCAAATGCAGGGAACAGAAACAGTGTTAAATTTAGACGACGTTCATTTCTGCTGTCTGAAGGAAGAGTGAGCAGCTGCCAATGGCCCGGATTCCACATCTGAGCTGTCTCTCTCACGCTTGGATGCTTGGGCACACAGAAAATCTGGGAAAGAACTGAGGGCAAAGGCAGGAAAGCTGGAGGACCTCTGTGCAATCTCATCCCCAGGGAGAATCTCCGCAGGCTTGGATGTATTTTTAATCTGTTCCATCAGCAATAACAAACACAGTCAGAAGAAGTAATAACAGGGATTTTGCTGTGTATGAACTTGTTATCGTGAAACGTAATCTCTCGATCAAATTAGAGCTGTGTT
Source organism: Leptocoma aspasia (assembly GCA_013399835.1). Classification (NCBI taxonomy): domain Eukaryota; kingdom Metazoa; phylum Chordata; class Aves; order Passeriformes; family Nectariniidae; genus Leptocoma; species Leptocoma aspasia. The sequence continues at coordinate 2,074,962 of VXAX01004361.1, forward strand.
CACACATTCTCTTTACTGACCTTGGGCTCATCAAGAGAAAAACATTTTCTTTCAAAGTTGGCCTGTCACAGCTGTGTCCTTTTATCAGCCACCTAAACACTTTGCCCTTGTAACTACCTCTTTAATCTGTTGATGCCTTACTCTGAGTCAACAAGTAAGGTCAAAGCAACACAAGATGCTGCCTTTTGACATGAGATGTCCCATAAAAACCACCATTGAGTCTGATTACTATCTTGCTACTTCTGTGCCTGAACTAAATACCAAGTCAGAAGAGTTGCAGTCCATCCTGGATTTATCCTACTGTCTTGGATGGCCAAGAGTAACTCTTTCCTTCATACTCTTAACTGATGTGTAGCTAAAAACTGAAAGGCAACTGCTGTAGTTCACAGCAAGGCTGTGACTAGGCTGCAGTGCGGGGCAGAATGCTGCCTGAATGTAGGTAATAAGTTGGTGAAATTTGTTAGATATCTTGGGTGGAAGATACTCACTCAGCATTCACTGAGACACAACTCCTTAGACAATCAGTCCAGGATGTCAGACATCCTCCATCCCACAGTGCTTAAGGGCTCACAAGGACCTTACAGCTACTGCATCTGCTTGCTGGGGCAATGTGATAGATGTCTGGGGGCTTCCTGAAGCTGATTGATCAATTCCATGATGCAAGCTGGCTGAGTCTTTGTCCAGTGCTCCAGAAGACTTGTCCAAACCCACACAAGAGAAGTTAAAGGGTAGAGGTACCAACTGACCCTGCTGTGTCCTTAATGTGCCAGCATGCATAATTCATCATCCTCAGATAACCTGCAGTCCTTCCACCCTTCTGGTGACTGTATCAGCATTTGCAATGCAAAGCATTCCTTTAATTTTATTTATTGAGGACTGATTTGCACAGCAGGGCATCACTTTGTTTATTCTCTGCTATCGTTGTTACCTTTAATGAAGACAATGAAGAATTTTAAATAATAATTATAAAATATATCCCCCTCAGTTACCATGGCAACAAGCTGGAGCTTTTTAACACTGCCACATATTCCATCTGTTTCTTTCTTTTAAATGACAAAACAGCTTCTTCCCATACCAGCATTGCATGGAGGAGAGAAGACTCTCAGGAGGAGGAAAACAGAAGTTCCAGCTACCGAACAGCTCACTTTACTACCCTGAAAGAAAGCCTGTTTCTAGTCAAGAGTGGTTTCCTCCCACCAGTGCTGTCCAACAAGGTTTGCTCTATACAAAAAAAAAAAAGCCACAAGTCTTTTAGCAGCCAAGCCTCCAGGACTTCATTCACTTCTTCAAGGAGCAATAGGTACAGTGGTGAATGTGTTCCTCCCTTACCTCCATCTGAAGCTAAATCAGACACTGTCAGCTAAACATCCTTCAGCTTGGTGCAAGTCTAGACCTACGTATGACTCAGGCCAGTTTCGAAACAAAAGTGCATTTTTGTGATATTGCACAAGAGATGTCACAACAAGGTGCTTTCCTATAGATTTTTGGGATGTGGGTTAAGGGTAAATAAAATATGATAAAAATGTTGTTTTTCTAGACTCAGTTTCTCTCAGTACTCTCCCACCCAGATTTATTGGACTGACTTTTTTCTCTTCCTCCTCTTTCTCAGACTCTGTTTTGGGGCTTACCCCAGCTCATCCCCATTCCCAGAAATTTCTTAGCTCTTTAAAATGAACTCTGGTCTTCTCTCTTCCCTTGTTGGCAGATAAACCCTCTCCCCCTAAAGACTGGCTGTCTGCCACTGTTCAGATGTATGTCACACCTGCCTCCTGCCTAGCATCTGACTCACAGATGGAACCATTTGTTGTACGAAGTCTTCATCTGCAAGATCTTACTCTTACTGGTAAGGATGTAAAGCCAGAGCAATTCTCCCAAATTTCCTGGAGATACTCTGTCTCTTATGCTTGCACTACCAACACCACAAGTATGATCAAATGTTCCTCCTGGTCTCGCAAGTGATGTTCCACAGAGAAACATCAATGGACAAAACTGAATGCTTAGAAAGAAAGCTGGGAAGTGACCTTACAAGCACAGCAAATATAAGCCTTATCTCAGAAGCATCTTCAGAATCAAAGAGTTTGCACTCTCCCTTCCTTTCCAGCTTCCAAGGTTCACTTTGGTTTGTGTGGGTTTTTTTTTTCCCTATTACCTAAACATTTCCTGCAGTCTTCTCCCTTCCTTTTCAGTCGGTTTTGCTTTTTTCATCTTGCGTGTCAGTGTTTCTCCCAGAGTCCAATTTAATTACCCACAATTTTATTTTCAGGCAGACTGTATAGTGTTTTGGGGTTTTGCCTCTTCTCATATCAATCTGTTTATTGGTTCCTTCTGTCCTTCCAAATAAACAGCAAATTGCAGCTGAGGATCAAGAGGAAGCTAGGAAGCAAACTGACAGTTCACCTACTGACATTGCAGCAACTCTAACCAAGCCTGAAATGAGAGTCAACCCGCAGCCAGGAGAGGTTAATGCCTTTTGCTTCTGCATGCGTGGGTCCTGGCCAGAGCTAGGCCTCGTCTCAACCACTGCTAATGGACACCAGAGAAACCATCTTGGTGGCAATCTCTACTTTAGAAAGATCCAGGGCTGAACAGCAGAGAATCAGGACAGTCAGTAGCAAGGATGCATCTGCAGGAAAGCCTGGAAGTCACAGACTGAAGTGGTGGAAAGTGCTGTACCACTGGCTGAGGGTGCCCCAGCACGTGAGTAACAGGACATGGCCCCGGTGGTGCTGGAGGGAAAACTGTGTAGTGGTTGCAGTGTAGGGAATGTGGCAGTAAGACTAGTCTGACTGGAAAATGAGCAGGAAAGCCTAGGTGTGGACACACAAGAAAGGGCAGCAGAAGAGCTCTAAGAGCAGCAGATGTTAAGGCACCAAAATCCAGAGGTCACCAGGATAATGGCATATCTACAGGCAGTCTCACAAGAAACCTGGAAAAAACTCTGGAAAAAATAAAGAACAAACTAAATATGGATATAACTTCTTTGTTTAGTTTTTGCTATTACAGCCCTGAAAAGTACCACTAGCCTTTCTCTGTCACACACAGACTGAGGTGCTCTTTCTTTACTTATTTTCTCCTTATCTTCATACATAAAAAGCAGACTCCTAGAAATGCTGTTAGTTTCCTGGAGGAAACAAAACTGTTATGAGAGCAGCAGAGATGTTTGCCTGTAACCTGATGAGCCATGGAGCTAAGACTTGGGAGAAGTGAAGCTTGTCTGCTGGCCAGCAGAGTTGGAAGAGAGGAAGAGAGGAACTGAGGAAGAGAGCTCCTCAGTGAAGCATTGGACAATGGTGGACAAGAAGCAGAAAGGTCATGTGACCTTTTAAAACTGGGATGGAAGGACTACTAGATGAGCAGTAGAAGACAGAAAAAACAGGCTTGTTTTGAGATATCTTGCCTTAGGATTTTTAAGGGCAGTGTGCAGTGTCTGAATGATAAACTACCAGAATTGTGGTTGATATCAACCTTTAGAGATGCCGTGTTGAAGTCTTTGAAGGGCAGAAGGGGAGAACAGATCTGTAACATCTTCTGTAATGTCACACCTCTGAGCCTGGAGGGCTTGGGGCAGGAATGCCACCATCCTGCCTTGGCCCTGCTGTTTCACAGTTGTCCATTACTGGGGATTTTAACCTTCATCCTGAGGTGTCCCTTTGTTTCTAGTGCAATAAACAGGGCCCTGGAGCCAGATGGTCCCATTAGCAGCCCTGATGCTGGCAAGACAAGAGCATAGCACTTGGCACTTTACTACCTGCTCCTTTACATTGCTTATAACTGATAGTTGTGCTGCTAAAAAAAGGACAAATACGATAAATAACCATGGAAAAAAAAAATCTATGTAGATGGATATTCTACTGTAAACCATATGTCTCTGTCCAGGGCTACTGCACAGTTGTTGCCGAAAACAGCAGGGTAATAAAAAGAAAGATTTCCTACATTTTCAGTGATGTTTTCTGACCATGTGTAATATCAAGTGTTGAGAGACTGGCCAGAATTTCAGCCCTGGAGGCCAGACAAAGCCTCCTCACGTCACACCTTCTGGGATCTTTTGGTAAAAGGAGGAAACCATTGCTGCCAGCCAGTGCTTGCCTGGCACCAGGCCCTCCTCCTCCTTCTGGTGGTGAGCCTGCGCGTCCAAAAGCAGCCAGTTTTTCACTGCAATCCTGGTGATCATAAAGCTAAAGGTGTTGGCCCTTGATATTAGCTCTTCAAGGGCAAAAATCTTACTTAGAGAAAGAACACATGCACAATCTGAGGAAAATCCAGAGTATTAGTTTAAGCAGAGGCTTAAACCCCCAGTTTTCCAGAACCCCTAATGACAGAGTCAACTCATCAAATTATGTTCTTGTACACTGATGAGGATGTCCTCAGGGCTTCTGGACACCCATCTCCCAGACTCCACTCATGACTAGGCATACCAGCTCAAGTTGCCACAGAATAACCTGCCCTTGCTGTCTGAAAGCTAATCCAGCTAATTATTCACCTCAATTAGCATTCATACAGAGAGGATTTACCAGAGTAATTTCTGCTTTAACAATGCCCTGACCATCAACTTTCACCTTATACTCTGTAACAGCTATCATTGTCAAGCTTTCCATCTCTGTTGGCTCTCTGAATTCTTTGATTTATACCTTCTGCAGCAAAAACTTAGAGGATGAAAGCTAAAAGTGCTTAGCCAAGCAAGGACTGAGATCGATGAAATCAAGGGTTTGGTACTCCCAGGTGAGGAGCAAGACATGAGTAAACACGATATGCTCCAAGTTAGGAGCAGTTCTATCCTGTTCCCTGCAGCCAGGGAGACTTGGTGAGTGGGCAGTTAATTGTTGCCCCCAAACACAGACGTTTTCTGCAACTGAAAATCAATATTCCTTTATCTTACAAATCTATAATCCCAGGTAATAGTGGTTTATTGCCCTGTCACAAAGAGCACTATGAGTAGGGAATCCATAAAAATGGAAATAGTCAGAGGCATTTCCTCCTCTACCTGAGTAGACAGAATAAAGAGTCCTTCATCCCCGGGAGCTCTGGCTCTTGGGAATTGGCAAGCTGGAAAGATTACCTTTTTACTAACAACTGTGGATGTTAGAGGGGTTTTCAGTTAGATTTCTGCCCCACTGGGTTGGTAGAAGTGAAGCATTACAGGAGAGAAGAGCATTTGCAATCCTTCCTTCCAAGCCTTATCATCTTTTCCTAGCTGCTACGATGAGCCGAAGGATTTGTTCCCCTACCTGTCTTCCCTGAGCTATTTTTCATAGTGGATTGAGAAAGGCTTAAATGTTACAGATGGCTGAAAATCTTGTGGTATCAGCATGAAATGGCTGTTTCTGTTCATGCTAATAGCCTGAAATGAACAACAGCAGCAGCAGCAACATTGTGAGCCTTGCCCTGGCCCCTTCAGTGTCTATCAGCTGAAAAAAATGAACCAACATACCTGGTAGCAAATACTGTCCAAAGCTTTTTTGGCCCAAATTTGCCACTGTTTCTAAGACAGGTTTGGCTACCTCAGTGATAGCAACGCACAAGTGACCCATCCAGAATGCACAAATCCAGAGAGTTGCCAGCATTTTTAATGTGTTTGGGGTTTTTTTAGCAAAGATTAATCTGAGAGGCTGTTTAGGGTGCTTGTTTTTTTATGTGACCTTCCAAAACCTCTGGTGTTTGAGACCATTTGGCTACCAGGTCCCATTAAGACAGCTCCCTACAATAGCTGGGAGTCCTCAGGTCAGTGTCACATAGCTTTTTCTTTGCTGTATGGTTTGGGAGCAGCATTGAAGGTGACCAGCCCCTGACTAAGTGCTTTCTGCCTGTTAACCAAAGCAGCAGGTGAATGTGCATCCTATACATCTGTACTTTTGCTTGGAAGGCTTCCCAATCTGTCCTTGTACAAGTCCTTGGTTTCTTCATGACCTGCCTTCTTTTTCCCTACTTCTTCCTTTTACTAGAATGTAGCTGACTCTGGTAGGATGAAAAACCAGCACAGCAATCTGATTTTCATTCTCACATCAAGGAAAAGCAGTAAATCCAGGTTCTTGGTGCAAAAGCACTTGTAATTGAAAGCCAACACTGGAGCAATGGAGCCCTCTGCTCCCCATCCTCCTCTTCCATGCAAGAAAGGTGTTTGCCAGCAGACACTTGCACACATGGCTGTCATCTTTGCAGCCTTCTCTGTAACAAAGTGTGTAAGGAGGAGGTCAGCCACACCTGTGTTTGAATTGTTCATCTAACAACAAATCCTTTTAAAATAAAAATATTCAAGTTAAAAAGAGATGCATTTGTTGGAGACAGATTTCAGGGTGCTTCTGAGCAGTTGAGCTTGGCTAAAATTATTAAGTGACAGGACCTAAAATTCAGTTTCCATGTTCTTCTGCAGATATGTTTTTAACCTCAGCCATGATTATGCCTTGGACTGGCATTCTAGGAAAGCAGATGGGTTTTCCTGGCATCAGATTTCCTAGGCTGTTGACTGTTGGAGTCTTCTGTATCCTGTTGTAAGGGGAATGTATTTTGCAGTGCCATAACAGGATTCTGTCCATTTCCAAATATAGTGGTTCCCTCCTAATTCTCAGGCATGAGGTACTGCCAGGAATGGCTCAGCCTGACACCATTTTACTACAATGGACATGTGAAAATAGCCTGATTTCTGCACTGAGATTCCAAGCCAGGAATTAATTAAGCCAAGAACAAATAAATAATTTCTTGTTTATTCCTCAGTTAAGGTTTGCTGCTGTTGTTAGGCCATAACAGGTCAGGGAGGAAAATTGCTCTCTCTGCCTCAAAGAAAATACTACTCACTGTTACAGATAATTAATAAATGGCAGGACTCCTTTTCCTCCAGGAAAAGGATGCACCCCCCTCTTTTTAATTTAGGATTTTTTAATTTCTGTCTCTTAACTACAAGTGGTTGGACTATCATTACTACTTTATAAAACATGAAAATCTTCATAACTTCCTTGAAGTTTTCTCTCACCTCAGACCCCTCAGTAGTTACCCAATGGGGAAGCTGTTAAGATCACAGTTGGCTTTCAGGGCAAATGCAGGGACAATGTGCCTGGAAACACTGAGCTTGTGAGCTGAACCCATAAGTTTCCATGTGGAAGCATGGAGGAGTTAGTGAGTTAGGGGGTGTTCTACAGAACCTCATTGCCTCACCAAAGCCATGGGATTCAAACCACAGCCTCCTTCTAAAGCTCTCTTTTCTTCCATCATGCTGGCAACAGGACCTGCTGGTACCCACAGCCCTCTTCCTTCACAGGTACTTTTGAAAAGCTCCTTACCTTGTTGTTCAGGCTCTGATCACCAGAAGTTTACCCTCAGCTTTACATCTCAGATGAGTGCAAGGACATTTCCTAGCAATGTGAGCATTTCTTCTGCATAGCGAACCCTGAAAGGAGAGGTTTCCACAGCACTCAACCTCCTCGGTTGCAGGCTTCTCTCTGGCAGCTGAGGGCACTCTCCATGGTCTCTGTACAGCAGGACAGAAGATGTGCAGCCCAGGAACCTGACTTGTGTCCCACTAGGATCAACAGGACCCTTCCATCACAGTGTTAAGCACCACTGAAATGATTCATAATTGGTAGAACCTTCCAACGGAGTCTGATTTTCCTCCAGCCTTGAGAGGAAAAAGTTGTGGAGAAGGAAAAAAGTGGCTGTTTAGTGGTGTCTACTAAAATCATACAAGAATATAGGACAAAAGCAAAGTGAAAATCTACACTAATCTGAAGTGTTAGGGAGATTTAACAATCATATAATTAGACAGGCACCAATGTGGCCAGGAAAACCCTGTCTAGTGCCTCTCTCTCTTTAGAAAAGGATATGAATTTTGTACATGCAGCAAATAAGGAATTTACCAGAATATTAACAACATCCCCATTCCTATATTGGGTATAAATACAAGGTTCAAATAGGCACCCTTGGTACAAATAGAAAGGTATTGCTGTCCACCCATAGTCTGTTGCCTTTGCTACTTAAAGACCCCAAGCACTTTGCATTTTGCCAGCCACTTGGAATATATATACTAGCCATAAAATTATACTTAAAGAGTTCCTGCACTTTGTACAAATGGCTATTTATGACCTGCCATCAATGTTGTTCTATGGAGAGATGTGGGGAGGGGGGATTGATGGAGCACTGAGCCAAACCCATCAGTCACTTTGCTACAAACTCTAAACAGATTTTAATTGTGAGGCCAGATTTACTCCAGCCATCTGTATACGAAACGTGCCTCCCCACTGAAATAGAGAAATACTTTATCCTGAATGTTCTTTTGCAACGTATATATTGTATCAATGTCAATAAAATATTTGTCACAGCAAAAATGTAAGCCTGTCTGCTGTGTAACAGAGAGCCCCAGTGGAAGGCAACATTCCCAGATTTAATGCTGACTAAACTTCTCAGTTTCACAGGAAATTAATGGGGCTGGGGAAGAGCCTTGCAATTAGAGGAGCAGGGCTACAAATTCTTGCCTTGCTGTTGGCTTGCTTTATTGGAAAGATCTCAGTTCTCTAAGCAGTACTGGGCTGATGGCTGGAATTGCTGGGAGCTTTTTTTTCTCCTCAAAGCAATAAAAATAAAGCCACTGGCATGACAAGCTTACCTATGCCTCCATCCCCTGCTTTGCCAGAGCACCCCAGGTTGTTCCCCACCCAGAGCAGTGGATTTACTCCCCACAACCCCTTTAAACTACGGCATCACTGCTGAGACTGCCAACATGGGAGCCAATTAGGCAGTGCTGCAAAGATGTGAATGCCTGTGGTGTGAAATCTATCGGCTCATCTCAAATATCCCCTGAACTGCTGTAAGTGGTAGCAGCTTTTAATCATTGCTGAGCTTGACTCAGTTCAGACCGTTTCCTTGAGCTATCCAGTCCTTTTGTCCACCTTACTTCCACGATGATTAAAACTCTATTTACTGTAAGAAGGCAGTAACTTCTTTAAATGTTATTCCTTTCCTCATTGCCAGCCAAACTACAATTCCTTCTGAAGATCCTTGGGTTATGTGACTTCCCCTTCTCCTGTGATAGACCCAGTCTGCCACGTCAGATCTCTGGGCAGCCCGGCAGAGTCCTCAAGACCTGGTATGCAGTCCTGCCACTGCTCAGCTCCCTCTGGCACTCAGAGAGGCATTGCATTACACCCTCCTTTCTGCATTGCCATAGACAGGCTCTCCCTGCCACTTAGAGATATGTTTTACCCAGGCAGAACAGTTCTCCTTTGCAATTCCTAATGCATCTGTAAATAATAGAGACAAAAAGTGACCAGTACAGCCTGAAAGGCTGGTCTCTGGGACTCCTAGAAGCGCTGTGCATGTGAGAAACATTCCCTCCACAATCAAGTGACCACTGCATGCAGGTGTCATCCTTATTTTCTGTGAGGGTACAAAGCCTACCAGCCCCATTGCACCCACATTTGGATTTTTTTCTCCTATGACATGTGGGTACCACTCACTCATTTGTTGTGATTTTAGGTTATTCACACAGCTTGTGGCACAGGACTCCAGTCTAATTAACCTGAATGGATGCTGGCATGCTACACATTGCGTACTCAGATTTATAGAGGATCTCTCAAAAGCTTATCCTTGCAAGGCTTTTTATAATCCAATTTGCTTTTCACATTCTGCTGTTTCCTTATTCCTTGGCATTTCTCTCTGATGGACAATGGAAACAGACGTCTGGCTTTCACTTCAGTTTCTAGTCAGGTTTACTCTGAATTTTGTGCGCTAACAGAGTAACATTTGTGTTGCAAGTTCCAAAAGGGGATTTTTCTTTGTTTTTAAGTACATTTCTTTCATGGGAAGTTTTTAATGAATTGCTGTGTTACATTTTTATTGGTCTGTGGTATTTATGGGGCAAGAAAAATCTGGACTGAGGGTTAAGCCCTAGCCTTGGAGTTTCCCTCAAGATGGTGGCCCCTGGGCCACAGTTCCTGAATCTAAAGCATTCATCACAGGCTTTCTGTGTGCATGAAGGGAAGAATAGATATCGACAGCCTCTTATCTCCATTTCTGGTCAGCCATGCTTGGTATCACGGCCACTAATTCTCAAATCACCAGATGAACCTCTGTGCCGTGTGATTCAGAGAGATCTGCCAAGGAAGAAAATAATAGGTCAGTGTCAGTCCTTCTGCGTTAACCTGGCGATGCTCGTTGCACAGGCATGAGCCTTGTCTCCTGGGTGATATTGAACAACCCAGGAACGATTCCAAACTCCTCAGGCTTTGCTCTTGCTAGGCTGGCAGCACATGCCACCCTTCTCCCATTAGTGGTGAAGTGAGACTTGGAGTATATAGATTTGAAGATGGGAAGGAATCCCAGTGAGGCAGGCAATAGTTTGGCAGTTAAATTTACCATCAAAACCACTCTAATGTATTCTAGAGTCACTTCAGGTGCACTGTACTAAACACAACCAGTAACACAAAAACAGAACAGAAATATGTCTTTGATTTCCTTGCCTGTTTTTTATTGCTCTAGTGTGTGCTCTGTAAACCACGTGAGCATTTGCATGCAGGATAAGGGATTAAATGACAGTGAAATTCAGTGGGCAATGTTCCTGCCTTTAGGCAGCGGCATTGAAGGTCTGTATTTTCCTTCAAGCTCATACCTGCTAGTAGAAAAGCAGGAAAAGGCTGGGGGGGTAAGCTGCTTTTTGGACCAAGCATTAAACAGAGAAACATTGTGAGATGCAACAGGGTGAAAATGAGGATGCACATCAGTCATTCCAGAAACATTATAGGAGAGTATGTACGTCTGACACATAACAAAACTTATTAAAATGACAGTACAAAGTCAAACACTGAAAAATTAGGAAAAGGCAGGGATCTTCAGGCAACCATTAGTTTGCTCCCTTATGCATTAACTATGTGGCTACACAGTGTTTTCCCCGCAGGGCCCTGTTTCATTCACTGCACAAGGTAGGCAGCGCAAACTTAACAAATAGCATTTCAGTGTTTCCTTTCTCCTTGGTGTTCGCTCTGCTGCCTTCACGGTTGGGTTCCTCATCTCCTGTGCCCCTTTCTGCTTTCTCGGTCCCTGTGCTCCCAGCCATATTCCCCTCCCTTGCTGGTGTTCCAGTCCAGAGCCCCTCCACAGGCACAATACCAAGTCTTGCTACCCTTTCCCATCAGTGCCTCCAAGACATCCTGTCACATTTGTCTCCGCTCCCCTCCATCCTCTTCAACTCCTTTCCAAGGGTTGCTGCTGTCTCTGTAGGGTCCCACCATTATCTCCCCACCCACAGCACCTTGGTCACTGAGGACTGGCCTCCCATACAACCCTAACCCATCCTGTCCCCATCAGCCCCAGGGGATGGACCAAGGAGTCAGCACTGCATCCAGGGGCTGCAGGGGTTGGACTGTGACAGGGAGAGATGCCCTGCAGAGGGTTTTCGTGCCAGCCTGGCACCAGGGCTCTGCAACACAGGCAGATCCCCAGTTCTCATCAGCCTGGAAGGTTTAAATCACCTGGAAGGCTCAGCAGGCGATGTCCCTCCCGCAGGCTGTGAGCCCGGGCCCCGTCTGATCAGAGGCAGAGGTGTCTGTCCGAGCTCATCATCTGATGAGCCTTTTGTCCTCAAGGCAGAGAAAACACAGCAGTCCTGGGGCATGATTCATCCTAAGCAGGCACTTAATATAGTTCAGTCAAAATGTTCCCTAGGAGTGCCACTGGCTGTAAACAGAAATAGAGCCTGCAAAGCTGTGCAAGTAGAATGCCACACTGGTGGCCAGGAGGGGGAGACCACACAGTCCCCTAGACAGGGTCTCAGCCTCTGCCATCTCAGTCCCAGCTTGACTCCCTGATCCCACTTCCCCCACCCAGACCATTTTCCAGGCCCAGTCCCTTTGCTCGTTGTGTCTCATTCTTTCACCCCCCTCCAAATCCCAGCCTGCTTTCCCTCTCTCCCTCTCGCTCTTTCCAGCTCCCAGGTGAATTTCCAAACCTCACCAGGCTCCTGTGAAAATCTGCTGTCCCAGCAGCCACTAAAATCTGGCTCCACATGGCTACAGACCTTCAACAGCAAATTCTGCATAGCCTGAGGCATCAAACATGCCCAGGACAGAAGGACTCTTGGGGGAATGATGCTTCTACAATCTGGGTAATTCCCAGTAGGCATGTGCAAATTGCAGTTTTGGGGACCACATTTGGGGCAGGTTCATAGAGAGACAAAGAGTGCATTCCTGATTCAGAGGCTACCCAAGTGCTAATTTTCATGTCTTATTTCCACAGCATGCTGGACACTGAATTTTTAAAGGAAAAGGTCACCTTTATTTCTTAATGTGCACAAAGGCATAATTATTTTCTGGCTTCATTCTTGAAAACTGTTACATCATTTTGGACGTAACAAATATGTGTATCCCAAAAAGGAAGAATGAGTAACCATGAAAAATCTCTGCCCAGAAACAGTCTTACGTATCGAAAAGTAAGATCTTATGATGGGAAGTGCTGGACAAGCTTAATTATATGTGAGTCTAACAACCTGCACGTAAAGATGAGGCACTGTCAGGAACTGATGTGTCAAAAGAAAAAAATGTTAGAATAAATTCACTACATTAAAGAGCTGTAAATCACCACTCTCTGATGGCTCAGGTTAAAAAAATCTGAAGGCACCTAAGAAAGAAATTTTGGAGGAAAATACATAACCTCTCAATAAAATTAGCTGAAAGACAGCAAAACACTAGGATTACTCATCCCATGCAAATCAATACATCTTACTCTGATAAACAAGTTTTGTAATGAAAATTTAAAATATAATTACAGTGCCACTGATTGAGATACGTTAAGGTCTAACAAGCAAACTTTCGGCACAGAAAAATCATGTTTCATTGTTTGATTGGACTTTGGATAAAAAGGCAATGGAGAATTGGTTGCTACAGGTTACTGGATTCCTACAGAACTTTTGACAAAGTCTTTCTTAAGACAGAATTGCATAAATTAAGAAGCCAGGGGCAAGGAAACAACATAAACTAGAGTAAGACTACAAAGCAAAAGAAAATCAAGAGAAACAAATGACCAATTTCCATTATGGTAAAACACCATTAGTGAGATACAGTAGGTTTTAGTACCAGGGGATTGTACTATTTAACATAGTCTTCAGTGCTCTTGAAATGTGAAAAAAACAGCAGAAAAATGAGCTGATGAGGTCTCTTTACCTAGCCAAGGCTGTGTAAGACTGGGGGGGTTGCTAGGTGCCTGGGCTTCTCAAACCTCCAGGGGGCAACCACTGAACCACCAAGGCAGAACTCGGGTCTATAACCTTGCTTAAGGCTGTATTTGCCTGCACTGCTTTCACAAGACTGCAGCTGCTATGTTGCTTCTTTCCAACTTTAATTCACAGTACAGCTGGCCTTCAAACAAATGCTCCTTTAAAAATCACGGGTATTACTTATGAAGCATAACATTCCCTCCTGGGAAGCTGTCAAGCATAGCCCATGCCATACTCACTTTGGACCTTGAGGATCAGCACTTGTACAACAGGGGTCTGTTCCTGGAAACCTTTGCTTCAAACTCTGTGAAATTTCAACCACATTTTTAAATAGCATTGCATCATGTACATTTATAGCATTATAAAAATTAAAATAGTCTTTTTACGACGACCAGCCCACTCCAATCAAGGGTCAAGCCAACCCAGGTCCTTTGCTCTGGCACATTTGGATAGAAGGCTCCTTAAACTCCCTGCAGGGTCAGCCAAACTGAAGCCAGTTGCTGTGGAGGGTGGCTGCTTTAGTGCCTCACCTGTCTCTGCCTTTGAAGTCTTTGCTCAGAGTTGCTGAGGACAAGAATCTTTTAATCCCAGAAGCTGGGCATGCATCCATAGATCACAGCTCCCATTCTCTGATTCTCTGACCCCACTTTTTGTTTTGGCATGAACAAATCTCCCAGATGGTGGCATATAGTGGGTAATAAACATGTCCTGTGCTCCCAGGTGTGCTTCATTGCTGTGGCTAGGGAGCCAACAAGGACATGCTGTTTCTTGTGGCCTTGGAAATAATTCACTCTTGGGATTTTCCTCTCTCCTCCAGTAGGTAGGAATAGCAACACCAAGGAGCTTTCAAAAGCTCTCCACCCACAGTAGCTCCCTCCCAACACTGTGAAGAAGGATGCAGGAAAGGAAGGGAGGAAGGAGAAGAGGCAACATAAACTTATCAGGAAGCAGAGTCAGAAATGGGAAGCATTACTAAGCCTTCACCTGAAATTCAATACTCAAAATGGTCAGGCTGGTTTGCAGGCTGTAATTCTGTGATAAAGTCTGGGGGGTGTTCTGGGAAGAGCTGGGCAGTGCCCAGCTTGGTGTTCCTGCTGTACAAAGGCAATATGCTCTGTGGCTATTCACCTCTGGGCAGTGCCAGCCATTGGGGTGGACACTGTCCATGCTCTCAAATCAGCTGGGTGTTTCAGAGGTGCTCCTTTCTCCTCTCTATGTGGTCATTTCCTTCTCTGCACACAGTGTCAGGTGCTCAGCTGGAGGTAATGGGGATCTTAGTGATTTGTGCGAGACAGCCTTCATCTCCTTTCATATAAGCCACATCTTGTCTGTACAATCTGATGTTTGAGCTCAGTTTCCCATACAGAAATGAATGTTTTCTACGTTTGACTGCCACAGGGGCCCTTCCCCAACACCCTCTTAAGAAGTGAACAACAATCTAGATTTTTTCCCTATTCTTAGACAACACAAAAAGCAAATAAAAATATTTACTGTTCCTTCAGCTATTTACAAAGGCAGGTGGACATTCCCACACCAGAGAGGGCAGGAAGTAGTGAAAACTGTACTTCAGGGCTCCTAAATAAAAGCAATTCTACAGAGCAGCCAGCTGAGCTGAGCTCTAGCACCACTCCCCTGCCCTCCTTTCATTTCTCACATCTTTCTCCAAGTCCCCAGCTGCAAGGAAGAAAAGCAACAAATCTTCAAATGTCAAATGCTGGTACTGGCTTGCTGGGGTGGGAGAGTTTGGTGTCTGATATCAGTGTGGGGCCGTTTTCCCTAGTGCTCATGTCAGTATGACAAATTGTTTTGAGGATGACACCTCAGAAGTAAGATAAATATTTGGGGTCTGAGTTGGATGGCAGCTGTCTAACAGATTGAAAATAGGATAAGAGGGCAGTCATGTGGGTCTGAGAACAGGGGACCAGCCCTCTGCTTAATATCTTCACATAGAGGATAGAAAGAAAGCTCTCCCCTCCTGTCCCTATATCTGACTGCTTCAAAGAGAGGGGAAGTTGTTTTTGAAGCTCCTCTTGCAGAAAAGCATCTCTCACAGCAATGAAAACATGGTCAAAAGCAAGGCAGCTCTGGGGCATGGTGCACTCAGGTCTCCCTGAAGTGATGCGCTGAAGTTACTGGCCTGAATGTGCACAGTTTAAAAAAACCTCTCAGCTGACTTAAAGAGGGTCAGCCAATGGAAAATAATAAAACTTCCACATTTGTGCCATGAGTTTTGTGCTAGAGAGTCTGTATTGGGGGTCACATGTGCCCTTGTCTCGTACCTGCTCTTAAAAGGGGAGGTTCTGGGGAGAAGAAAGACAGGCCATCTTCCCCCATGCAAAACTGGATATTGCTAGCTAGGTTCCACTGTCATTGGCAGGGAAAGGGGGGTGACAGGGACTGCTGCAGCCTCCCACCTTGACCCAGCCATGGACATGTGTGTGTCATGCAGGAGACAGAGCACATCACAGTACCTCCAGCTCCTTGGAAGTCAAGGCTAGGTAGGGCATCTGCACTTAGACCCATGGTGGAATTATGCCTGGCCACCAACACACACATTGAGGTGTTTTGGTTCTGTGCCTAGACCATCTCTGGGGGAAGGGAGATGTTTCAAACATACCTTCTTGCCCCAGACAAGGGGTCATATTAATGCATTGACATAAGCATTTAGACTGTTAGAAACTGAGGGCAATTCCCACCAATTTTCTTTTTTCTTCATTGCACTGAAAAAACCCTGAGGTCTGAGAACAATTTTGGAAAATTTCCATTATTGGGTTTTCTGAGAGAGGTTCATAAGTTGGTGAGGCACTGGGACAAGTCGTGGATATTTCATCCCTGGCAGGCTTCAAGGCCAGGTTGGATGAGGCTTTGAGCAACCTGGTCTCATGGGAGGTGTCCCTGCCCATGGCAGGGGATGTTGGAACTAGATGATCTTTAAGGTCCCTTCCAACCACAATCATACTATGATTCTACGAATTTTGTGGGGAAACCCAACAGGTAATGCAAAATTCCTCTCATGCTCTAACAGGACAAATGCTGGGGCCCAACACAGGGTCAGGTAAAGGTCAAGAGCAGCAGGTGTTTGACTTACTTGACAGCATCATGAGTCCCAATTAGCAACCTCAGGCATCTTTGTAGTAGTGCATCTTTTCTATTAGGGGTCAGCCTTTCATCTCATCCTGCTCTAAGTAATACCCCAGGGGAATCAAAATAAAGGTCCAAGATAGGCTCTGCCAAGTTGTGTTCCCTTCAGCTAAGCTATCAGAGTTCAGCTCCACAACATAGCCACATACAGCAGTTTTAGTTGGGCAAAATGTACTGAGTGTGAAGCTGAGAGGAGGTTTATCCTCTTACACTATTCTGTCAATGATTTTCTCTATTAGAATTTCTCTTCAATAGGAATTGTTTCAATTTAGACCCTTAGGAATATTCTGTGCATAATTTTTCATTCTGACTTAATGGTATTAGCTTCAAAGCCGATGTAATTAAAGTAATATTCCCTCCTCCTCCACAGTCACACTTTAACTGGTATAAAGGGACTTATAATGGTACTGTTTACTTGAAAATTAACTGCATTAATTTTTCCTTCTCTGCACACCTGTATCACATGCAAACAGCTGCAACATCACAAGGGGATGAACTGGGAATGAAATACTGAAACCCTTCTGACAAATTAAAATGTGTTCAGGCATAGGCAGGTGATACTAACAAGGCAGACCACCTCACACTCTGGCCTTGCACTTAGTGGGACAGACTGAGAGTCAGCATCTGTGGCTTTGAGGAAAAGGAATCTAGAAGAGTCTGATTTGGGATACTCTGTCAAGAAAGTCCCAAAAGAATGGGGAACTTACAGCCTCTGGTGTCACACCAGCATGAATCAGGATCTCCACTCCTGATGGCAGAGAACAACGTGTTGGTTTCAATTACTGCCTCTCACTATCTTCTACACATGGTTCTGTCAAGTCTCACAACTCCTTGTTTGGATACTGAAGTTTGCAGTCATCCCTCCACCCTCCCCACCCTGCTTTTCCATCTCCCAAACTCCAGGTCTCCTTCCAAAGCAACCAGAGGCATCCCACATTAGGTAAGCACCTCTAAGTCACCACAGTCATCTTCCCTGCACATATGCCAAGCAAAGTGCGACATAATTTCACATTTGTCACTTCCCAGACTCATTCCCAGTCTCCCTGATTTGTGATTTCTATTTCAGGAGCTCTGCAAAGGAGCTCCACTGATTAATCCTCCATCTATGAACTAAAAGCAGCTGTAATCCCAGGGCACGGGGAGGGGACCCTTAAGCATTCCTGGTGGAAAGAGGCAGTATTAATTCTGGCATGGGAACAATACTTAGCTTGCCTGCAGAATTACTTAATTTGTTTCTTAATGGACACAATGCTTTGCTGATAAAAGCCCTAAAGTGCCTTTAAAAAAAAATTAAGAAAGTGATTGTTCCTTCCTTACCCATTGGATATTTCATTTGTAATGTTTATGTTCCATCCTGTAAAGTGGAAAGGGTTATGCTCCAGATGGGAAATTAACAGGTGCAGGTTCCAGTACTTTGTTAACTTTGAAAGGGAAGGGAGGAGCCCACCATTGAAGAAATGATGAGAGCAGCTCCTTGTAAGAATTACTGTCCAGCCAGAGGTTCAGGGTGGGGCAGGAGGGACGCCTAGATATCCAGGGAAATGTTTTACCTATGATCTTGTGTGTTATAGGAAGAAGAGATCAGAGATTAAACCCAGTCTCTAAATTTCGCTAAACTGGATAGTAAGGAAAGTCAGTTCTGCCATTTATCAGGTAAAAGCTGGGACCAAACACCACTCCCTAGGCAGAAAGGGTTATCAGCCACTTGGCTCTTTCTTCTGATGCAGCCTTCAGATGTCATCATTTTCTTATAATTGCTGATGTCTCAGCAAAATGGAGGAGGAGGAACAGTAGATCCTAGAGATGGGAATAAGGAAGAGCTTTTTAGATTATATATATGACATCAGAATATCAACCAAATATTCAGAAACTGAAAATCAGATCCCTGCCCAGCTCTGGATCCTGGCCCAGTGCTTTGTTTTGGCCATTTCTGCAGGCTGAATTTGTGCTACAGACCAGTCTAGCTCTGAGATAGATGAACCATTTGTTTAATCTAACATGACAGGTCCTGTGTTCTGTAATGCATGATGCATTTCTAGGGACCCCAGGCTTTCATCTTAAGCCCAACAGCCAGGTTTTGGTACCCAGGCTAAAGTGCTGGGGCTCCTGCTTGTACTCCTTGCCACATTTGCCTGGAGTTGCTGGGTGGGTGCTGGACCCAGCACTGCCATTTTTCCACATCTCCATGGCAGGTAAAGTCTTTCTGGCATCCCCTCAGTATGTGGTGTGAGCTGGGTATGGTGCTGCAGCAGGGTTGCTCATGTTTCCTGTCAAGGTTAGTGATCACCTGCTCTCACCCCTTCAGGTCTGGGATCCCTTGGCCAGTTATTCCCATGCTGGACTTCTTGGAGATGCATGACTGAAAGGACACTATCTCCTCTTATGCCTGGAAGCCTCTTCCAGGAAGGAGGAGAAGGCAACCCATCCTCTGAAGTTTATCTCTCTCTCCAGGATGGGGACAGCAGGCTGGGTTGGACACAGAGAGCTTGGAGGTCAGTCTCCCCACAGCAGTAAGCTTCCTGCCTGTCCAGGAGATGAAGAGGGGGCAACAGAGCTTCTGGAGGCCAGACTAAAGCAGACGAGAAGCCAAAGTAAAACATGTGAGCTGACAGAGAAAACTTGATGATCCAGGAGTATCAGTGGAATGAGGGAAGATCTTGCAGAGATCAGTGCTGTAAGAACAATAAAGCAAAAGAACATGACTAGCTACTCAAAATAAAGCTCCTTGAGTTACACTGCATTAGCCCATACAGGAGAAAAATACCCTATGTAATGTACAGAGAAATTATGTACAGAAATCCTGGGCCAAAGCTAAGAGAGGGGGAAAGTGCACAGGAGTCTCTGTTTCAGTGTCACTCTGTCATAAGCACTCACCAAAGTCCAAATGTCAATGAAAGCTGCATATCATCCTGCCCTGGTGAGCACAAAGGGCACCCTTGTGTCTGCAGAAAGAGACAGAGGTGTGGCACCAGGTCCAACCGACATTGAAAACCCCTTGACATTGAGAAAATCTAGGTTGAAATCAGCAGGAAGCTCTGTATTCTCTTGGGCTTCCCTTCCTCTTGCCTAGCAGGTAAACATATTGGTACTTGTTCAAACAGGAGAAATCAGGGAAATCCCATTCCTAAATGCATTGTTTTCTGGCACTTAGCATCTAGCCCAATACTGATCTCACTTTTACAGGCATCAAAGCAGCATTAACATCATCTGAGGAACTTCAGACTTAGAGTGGTGTAACCACAATCAGAATCAGGCCTTCAATAATTTCTGGCATGAGAGTCTGTTCTCCTCCCCCCGTTCCTCCCATTATTTTCTGTGGTCTGTAAGATAATTCACTAAAAATATTACTATGTGCTGTTTGTA
The DNA here is from genome assembly GCA_013399835.1 of Leptocoma aspasia. Lineage (NCBI taxonomy): Eukaryota > Metazoa > Chordata > Aves > Passeriformes > Nectariniidae > Leptocoma > Leptocoma aspasia. Next base: position 2,094,655 of record VXAX01004361.1, read on the forward strand.
CTGCCTGCCTCTTCAAGGTGTTCCTATGCCATCATCTCTTCCCCATTCCAATCTGTGGAAATTTCATAAATCACTGCAGGTTACACTCACCTGCCGTGGGGACATGCATCACCTAAATACCCTCTTCACAAACTGGCTTTCACCTCAAGGACATGAGAAAAGATGCTCCTGCTGGCTAGTCTGCTTCTTGCCTCGCAGAGGATGTGTGAGAAAAACTCCAAACGCAGGAGTATATTGATCTAAATTAAACACACAGACACAATCTAATTTCACTGACAGGAAACTGGTGTTTAAAGGCAGAAAATTAAAGCTGTTAATATAATAATGAACAGTTGTGCTTACTGTCTGTGCCTCTGACATTTCATATTGTCATCTCACAGCTAATCACCACCCCTCCCTCTTTTGTGGGAGTGAAAATGTTTTCATTCATTCACCCAACAAGGTAGCTCTCCAGTTCTTTGACAGTTACTAATACATCCTACCTGCTAATGAGCCACCACGCTGGAGCTGCCCAGGTGATGGAACAACAGCTGCCCACGCTCCGCAGTAACGCTGGTCAGGTCAGGCACAGCACCCTCTGAGCCTCCTGGCCACTTCCCTTGATCCCTCAGATGAGAGCAGCACCCCAACAGCCTCACTCACCCCCTCGGTGCTGATGCGGGGAACCTCAGGAGCAACTCTGAACAATGTTGCCAGGCTGCTGCAGGAGGAGGGGACAGCCACAGCCTCTGCCTTTGGCCAGGGAGGTTCCTCCCTAGCTCACGGCTGGAAAACCAGATCCTGGCCATGGACGTGAGCCCCATCTCCAACTGCTGCACCACCCATGGCTTTGCAGGGGACCTCTGCCCATGCAGCTATTCCCAGAAGAAGCTGCAGAGGATTTTGTGGCGCTGCACTTGACACTGGTCCTGGCTGTTACAGTAATTTGGCTCCCCTTATCTCCAGCCAAGGGCTGTGCAGACTTCAGTCTGCAGCCTGTGAGGCTGGTAGGCTGGGCCACCAGGGTCTCTGCAAGTTCACTGGCCAGTTGCCACCTGCCTGCTCTCCCAGAATCAGGGACGTGGGCATCACAGATCCATGGCTTTTTTCTGGGGACCCGTGCTCACAGCTAAGTAAATATCGCTGCTCCACAGACAGTGAGCCTGGGGGGAGGCAGGAGGACAGACTTGCCTACAAGTCAGCAGCTGGACTGGGAAATGGACCCTTGCCCCAGCCTCCGGCATTGCCAGTTCCCATTTCCAGCAGCAGAAGAGGGAGGAGGGGAATGAGGCTCATCTGCCTTTAAAGACAACCTGCAAGCTGATTTCCTCCAATGATTTTCCAATAAACTTGGCTACATCGCTTGAGTGGATTCTTGACAGCCTCAGCATAACAGAAAGGGCACCACATTCACCTACAGTAGCCCCCACAAGGGCTGCACAAGCTGAAAGCCTTCGGAATAAATGTTACATTACCCAGGCGAAATCCTGCTTTGTGCTGCCTGCCAGTTATGTCCTAGGTGATGAGTAGCTACCTCGTTAATGGTAGAGGGATGAGCTTGGAGTTGCCAAAGTGGTTGGACCTATGGCTACAGATCAGCATGACTGGGAGACACCTTCTGCTTGCACAGACATTGTGTACAGAGTCCCGTATCCAACTGGGAAGAAGCAAATCCAGAGAATTAAGGGTATTTCCATAAGCCATATTCATGCATATTTTTTTTTTTTTGGTCCCATTCGCTTTTTTTGGACACATTAATTTTTGACAGCAAGGAATTCCCACAGACCTGGAGCTATGTATTACACGAAAATAATTTCCTAGCTTTTTATGAGCAGCTTTTCAATATAATGAATCATCTCTGAGAAAGAAAGTAATTAGGAGCCTCCAGTACACCTTGTCTAACCCATCTATTGTTTTACTCTGGTCTACCATGTCTTTGTTATTTATCTCCTGTGTTTGATTAAAAAATCCAGTATTTTCCAGCCTTTTTCTGCCTGACTTCCAGTTCCTTTTATTTCTCCTACACCTTTTGTGGACAGATGTCCAGGGCAGAGGATACTATTGCAGATAAAAGCAAGCCATCTAACAATATCATGGTATTACCACATAGTTGATCTCCTCTCACATTTCCAGCTGTTCTTTGCCTTGCTTCACCACCTTCCTGCATACTGGAGGGGTTTCATTGCACTGGAATTCTCTGCACTGGAAAGCTCATTTTTCCTTCCCTTAAGTGAAGATGCAGCAATGTCACTGAACAGTTTAAATTACCTCTCCTTGCTCCTCGCCCATGATGGCACCCACATCTTTAGAAAACAGATTATTGGCTTTGTTTGGGTTGGCAGTTTTCCATCCCCTGCATTTCTGTCCACCTGTCACATTTTCTGTCAGCTCCCTCTGTTTATGGACTGCATGAATTGCCCACCAGTCCCTCAGTCAGCCCCACGTACACAAACCCACACCAGCTGCTGGGAGCAGTGCTAGATGAAGATGAATGCAGTCCTTCCTCCTGCAGTTTGGCCTAAACCTTCAGCTGAGGAGCTACAGGAAATCAGCCTCCAAGCCCAGACTTTCCACTACCAGAGACATGAAGAACAAAACAATCTTCATTCACCCAAGGGGGAAGCAGTACTCGTGGGTGACATTGAAGTTCCTTGGGGAATAACAAGGTAGTCAGGAAGCCCCAGCTGCTGTGCAGCTTTCCCAGGTTCATTCCAGTGCTTTGGCTGATTAAATCCAGAGGACAGTCAGGAAAGGCTACTGAGCAAGCAGGGACAGCAGAAGTCCTGTTTCAGAGGGAGAGTAAGGACAGCAAAGCAAAGTGGAGGGGGTCTGTCCTGCAAAGCAGAGCCAGCTCCACCATCCTCACCATGACACCGCAGAGCTTTTGTGCACTGGTCCCTGGGGATTGCTGCCAGTGAGGGAATTGCTCGGTGGAGATGCCTCACTCCTGGGTAGCCGTGGCCACTGGCACCATGTCAGCAGAGATGGGAAGTGGTGATGGGGGCAATCAGAAAAGCTAAGATGTGATCAGCTGTAGCAGTGAATCAGTGTTTTCCCTGGCCTGGCCTCGCCCACATGGAACAGAGAGTGGACACTGGATGCAAATCATGGCTACTGCACCTGCCTTTCACATTGGGAATGAGCCCACTAACATCCTCCTACACATGGATCCCATCCTCTGACAGGTAGGTAGTATCCAGGCTTGCCCTGCAATTTGTCACTCAGAAGTCTCTTCTGGGAGGCTCTGCTCCTTACCTGGCCCACAGCACAACCAAGAGGAATGCAGAGAAGGATGTAATTTCCCATTGCCCAGGCAATGAAAGTATCTTTCCTCGTTTTATAGGCACCTGCCGACAGGCTTTAAAAATAGGGGACCCAATTTCCATTTTCATGGTGTTCCCTTATAACATAAAGGAGCTTTAAATTGGAGTGATCTATATTCATCTCATGGTTTCTTTCCACTGCCATAGTGCTGTAAAACCTGCTGTAGTGTAAATGAGAATCAGGTCCAAAGTGTTCCCCGACAGCACAGAAGAGCACTGGTCCAAGTCTTTGAGCAAGGCACCTGGAAAAGGGGGAGAGAAGGAGAAATTCCGTGGTCAAAAAGGGAGGGAAGAAAGAGGGCAGGATGGCAAATGTGACCTTGATAGGCACATTTGAGAAATAACCCTCTACCAGCTTATGGCTGTGGATAGCCCTCAGGGATGAGAGTGTTCAAGCTGTTCACACATGGGTGAATTAATGTGAGTCAAGGCTTGTGAGAGAAATAGACACCATGCAGGTGACACCTTCAGTGACACAGTGTGTGTGTGTGTGTATGTATAAATCAATATATTTATGCACATGGATATCCCGGAGTTTTGGCAAACCTTTTCAAATTTGTTTCAACTACCACCAAGATCCAGTGGATTACTGATAATTTAGAGTTATCTTCCTGTACAAGATAAGCAGTTTCATATGCAGTGTAAGCAAATATGTCAAGCAATTTCTTGGTTCACCCATCTGTAGCTGCCAGTCACACTGGGATTTATGTATTAACTGTGTTGGATCAAATGTTGGCTCAAATGTTGGATAATTTGGTGAGAGAGGCCGGTGTTTTTCCAACTGAAAAGAGAACATGCTGGAAGATGGACAGGACTGTGAGCAATGGAATAGTTTTACTTTTTTAACACCTGAAAAATGCCACAGGCAGCAAGGCTAATCGCCTCTATTCTTAAAACTGGGAAGACTGTGGGTTTGGTGTATGCACAGCTTACGTGCAGATAGCCACTGCCACGGGCAGCACTCCCCTCTGAGCACCTCCGCTGTGCCTGTGGGTGCAAACTTGTGACTCCTGGGCTTGGAGGAGGAGGAGAAGGCAGTACAGAGGTCAAGAGTCAGAGAAAAACAACTGCTCAGCAAGAGGTTTCTCTAACAATTCTCAGCCTCCACAAAGCCCATCTTTTTCTGTCAGGGTGTCTGTGCAGCCTCTCCTCTCACTGCTGACGGGTAGGCCAGCACAGCTAGGAGGCATTTTGGTTTTATGACTAAGATCCACAAAGGTTCCCAAGTCACTTTGTGCATTCATCTTCTAAATAAATTGGTATGGAGAGAGGGGAGTAACAGTGTCCCATCCCTTGGACCCTCACTGAACTTCAGAGAAACTTTCTAGCTTGAAGAAATTGTGCTGAGTGGAACCCAGGGACCTGCACCAGTTCAGTGAATGAATGTTAGCATGTCCCAAGGCCCTCACAGAGGTGCTTTGAGGACTGGAAGAAGAACAACCTCTCTGACCCTTCTGCCTTGCTCTGCTTCTGGTACCTTCTACCCTTCTAATTCTCTGTGGGACTGAAACCCAACTGCCTCTCTCCTTGGAGTATCATGAAAAAGTCAGGTACAGGATTCTGGGATGTTGAAGGAGAAAGGAAGGAAGAAGGGATTTTCCCAGCCTAGCAAAGGTGAAAGGTCATTAAGTTTGTGGAAGGCAGCTGTCAGCCAAAAAAGAGGTTTTGTCTGAAGCGTGAAAAAGACGTGTAAAATGCAAACACACTGGCTAATGCTTTGCACCATGGAATTAACACTGTCATTATGTGACACAGCATTTGGGGTGACAGGACTACATGAATGTCAGTGGTGTGGGTAACAGACCAGGAGACCCCATTAACTCTCTCCTCTCATGGGTTTCTGCTTCACAACAAAAACGACAGGTTGGCTTGAGGCTCCCCATAAAGAAAGCAGGTGTCTGATTGGTGATCTTCTCATTCTGCAAATATCCATTGCTCCTCACCACCAAAGACAGAGGTGAGGCACAGTACAGCAGCTATGAAAGCACTGCACATTTCCCAACCAGAAAGTCTGAAAACAGCTTTTTGGTTGTTGGTTTGTTTGTTTGTTTTGGTTTTTTTTTTTTGTTTGGAGTTTGTGTTTTTTCGTGTTGTTTTTGGGTTTTTTTGTTTGTTTGTTTTTTGTTTTGGTTTGGTTTTTTTGTGTGGGTTAGAATGTGTCCAGGATGCTGGTACTCTGTCCTAGGGAGAAATGCTGTGGCATTTGCCAGGGATTAAAGATATCACTAGCTGTACAGTTCATCCAGGTCTTGCTAACTCTTTTATGGATTCAAATAACAGACAGTGGCTGTTTCCTGCTAGCACAGACACAGCAAAACACCAGTGCCATCTCCCACAGCAGTTAAGTTTCCCATAGTGGGGTACTGACACATACTGGTGCTGCTTGCTTTGTAGGACAGGTCAGAAGCAGAGCCCTGAGGGACATCATATGCTTGTCTTCTTCCTGTAACCTTCTCTTGCTGACACTGGTCATACCAGCCACCTTGGCCAACATATCTCAAGCAGAGATTGCTGTCACCACTTGAATCAGACCTGACCAAGAAAAAATCACAGCCACTGGCTCTTCCAGAGCAAGGCCTGTTCACAGCAAACCAAGAGATGAGCATGAGTCAAGAGCAGTTTTCCCAAGCTCCCAGGCAAGAAACTGTTCATGCCAGGTGGTGCTTCCCAGAAGACTTGCCTGGTTGGCATTGTTTCTCCAAGGCTCCTTTTGCTTTTGCTATTTCCTAGCTCATATTTGACTAGTTAAAAGTTTTATCAGCCAGGGCCATAAATTATCATGACAGCTTCTAGGGAAACTCGGCCCTTTCGTCTCCTGCTCATTTCCTCTCTGTCCCTTGCCATTGATCAAACCTGCAGAGTTTTAGACTTTTCAAAAGCAGAAACAAAGAGAACTCCAACCCTGTCTAATTGAGATGTAGGTAAAGTTAAAAAGCAGCTGCCACGCTTGTCTTTGCCTCAATTAAATTGGCTCCTTGATATTTCTGATAATTCCTTTTTCTTCTTTCCTTTTCATATTTTTTTTAGAGCAGCTTTATGATTAATGGGTGCTGTGATGTGGTGACATTTCAGCTTTTCGCATATCCCACGCCCCTGTTAAATGGCAGGGGCTCGAGCTCTTGTTTACAAGGAGCAAGAGGACTGCAAGTTGTACTATTAATCAACAGCGTAATTCAGCAGGGGTGTGGTGAGAGAGCGCAGAGCCCTGCTCCTGGCAAACATGATACCCCCCCAGGAAATTTGAAAATGTTTGTGTCCAATGCACTCTGCAGCTGAGAGCAAAGTGGCTCAGCTGAGTAGCGGGCTCAAGGAGTATCACTGCACGGCTTGAAGGTCATTCATTTGTGTCTGACGAGGGAGAAAAAAAAGCAGTGAAAGCCAATGCTTTTCCAATGTGTGGATTGAGGGCTCTAACAGGCCCTGAAGAGCTGATGCTGGAGAGCAGGAGTTGTGTTTCAACCCATTAAGCCCTGGCCTGACTTTCAGTGTCAAAAAGGAGATGGATGATGGTGCTGAGAGTAGTTTCCTTGCACAGGAGTTTGGAGACTGTACAGTAAACTTTGAACTGGAGGAAGTGTGAGGAATATCAGGCTTTGCTAGGGGCTGCCTCTGTATTAACAAGAGTTTCACATGCTGTAGCTGTCTCTGATCTTAAAGGGACTTCAACAAAACTTCAGGGTTCAGGAATGCCTCACTGTGCTGAGAAGGGAAGGGCTGCTGGTCCCGGCAGGAAACAGGTGCAGTGGAATAAAACAGCACTGCATGCCAGGAGAGTGGGACTGATCCTTCTACTCAAAGGCCTCATTGAAAATCCAAAAGCAATGAATGAGTGTAAAAGTAACGTTTAACCACGTCCCAAGAGTACATCCTAAGTTGCATGAGCATTACGGCTACCTGGCAAAAAGCCTCAAATTTCCATAGTTGGGTTTCTTGGTCAGGTCTCTGTATGTCAGTCATCATGCAGCTGGGGAGGGTGGGGAAGGTGGTCGCCTGACATGACTGATAAGCTTTGTGCACAAGCAGAGGAAAGCCCAGCTGAGCAATGGGCTATCAGGATTCTCCCTTTCTTTCCCTGGTGCAGCATTTCTGAACAGGGGTGCATCTAGCATCTGATGAAGCATCAAAGCACAGGATGTCCTTTCTTCTGAATGGGAGCAGAATAGACTCCCTTGCCATTCAAGTGGGAGTTGCATGATGTGGCATGTTCAGCAACAAACAAAAAGACACAGGTTAAAAATAAGCCTTCCAGAAAAGGACTGGAGAAGCTAACTTCGATTTTCTTATCAAAACACAGAACACAGCTCTATAATCATCAGTGTCACGACAACTGAGCGGGCTGCAAAACACGTTACAAGAGCAGAAATTTCTGAAGTCAGCTTTCCGAGTAAAGGAACCTTATGATGTAATTACACCCTACCAGCAAGCACAGCAGCAGCAGGTCTCTGTTGTCTCTGGATACCTCTGTTCCTCCCTACATGGGTGTAGTTATAGTAGAAGCAATCCAGTCAGTCCAAGCTATCCCACGTAAAATAGCAGCAGTGAAGAAAATAATTTAAAGCTTTGTCTGCCATGGCCATATGGGGCTTGTAAATGATGTTCCCAGTTCTAAGAACAGGAAAGGCTTCTCTAGGGGACCAGGACACCTAAAATCAGTGTGTTGTCTAACAGCTGTGGAGATGGAAGAAGTTGTGCTTACTCTTTGGGAAGACTTGTAGAGCAGCAGCCCTCAGAGAAAGCATCAGAGCTGGTGGAGCTATTGTGTGGAGTTATTGCAGAGAGCACTGTGGTTCGGCACCACAGCAGTGATTATCCCCCAATGGCTGGGAGGGGAGCAAAGAGAACAAAGCAAAGAGGAGAAACCCCCAGTCTATTCTACATTGCCACCTCTCTTTGCAACACACCAGCAGAGACATACAAGAGATGAAAGGGTCCCTTCTTGAAAGGGCAAGCAGTGTCCAAACATCATCTTTTCTGCTGCCTGACTAACTCAACTCCGAGTGGTACTGAACAAATGCTCTCCAACATAACTAAACCAAGAGATGAGCACCAAGTGCTTTCCCTGAACTAGAGGAGCTCCCAAAATAGGGGTTGGCAGGCCTGGGAGGTCCAAGAGAAAAGATTTTAAGGAGGCTTTGACAGCGGGTTCAGGGTCACAAGCTTCTGAAGGGGAAACATCAGAGGGACATGTTGGCACAGCTAACCTTGCCTGGGGAGTTTCTGGTATGGGCACATGTCTGCTGGGAGAGACCCAGCTCTAACCAACCCTGCTGGGGTAGAAGAATGGACCAGCAGATCTCATGACTTTCTTTTTACTCTCCTTTTCTGCAGTTCTTGTAAAAGGTGCCTCTTTGTAAGTAAAAGAAATCATTGTCTTAATTTTTCCACAACCAGGCTTAAGCAGAGCAAATAGATTTAGATATAAAGCCCAAGGGACAGGAAGCTCTGTTGGAGGCCACAGCTTTATCCAGTAACCCCAGCCACATCCTCTCCTCCCTCCTCTGCTGAATAATTCAGAGCTTCATTTTCTTATCTGCTCTAATCTGGGTTTGTACAAACCAGCCCTGCTGTTAAGTAACATGAGGAAGATAAAGAACAACAAGGCATCTTTGTGCAGGGGAACTCTCAGCAGGCAACAGATACCTCCCCTTTGTGCTGCTGCTGTTCAAGAGACGAACTGGCAGCTTTCCTCTGCTCTGGCACACTTGTTTCCCTTCATTTTTTCTTCATGCTCCTTTCTCCACAAGGATTCATTATGTGCCTAGGCTGGCCTCTACCTGAAGCAGGAAAAGCCAAGAAGCACTGAGGGGGGAAAGGAAAAACAAAAAAGCCCCAAGCTCTGTAATAGACTTTTCATTTACTAAATCTTTTAGAAGTTTTCCTTCTTTCTTCACTAAATATCAGTTGCTTAAGATAATCTGTGAACCTGCAGAATGGCCATTAGGAGCTCCCTGGTGACTAGGTTAATTCACAGTAAATTACAGTCACTGCCAAGGAGATTGCAGGGAAGTTAGGAAGAGATTGGAAGCGGCAGGCAGCAAAGCACTGTAGCATTTACCAAAACCAGAAAATAGAACAATAATCAAGGATTGTAAAGAACAAGGAGTCCAGGCAGTGAATGCATGTTGGAATAGTCATTTCCAAACTCTGACAAATGCTGGTGAACACTGGCATCAACACTGAGCAAGTTTTCTGAGTGACAGATCAGCAGTAGCCTGTGTTACCATACACAGGAAGCATGAAGAACAGCCATAAAGAGACTGCCCTTTTCCCAACTGTTTTTTAATGTGGTAGAACACAGGAATGCTGGGCAAGAGCCAAAAACTTGGCTGCACCAGGCACTGTATGCATGGAAAGGTGTTCTTCAGGAAGATGACAACCTTTTCCACCTTCCCCTTCCTCTCACCATCCTTCCATCCTTTCCCATTTGACTGTTCATAGGATGACACTGGCTTTGTCATCAGACCCACCACTGGTGCTGCTGTGAGGACCTGGGCTTTTTCATAAGCCAAGTATTTGCTAGTGCACTGTGTGTGCTACTGCTCAGAGGCTCTCTAGGTGCATCATCCTGGTCCTGATGAAGACTAGCTAGTTGTAAGCATAAAGTGGGGGACAAGTTCCCTGTGCCAGTCGCATCTCACAGAGCATGCTTTGCCTCCTTTCCTCTGGCTCAGTTCCTCTCACATGCTTGGCCACTCTGATGTCGGAATAAGTACATTTCCATAATCACACTCAAGAGGAAAAAAGGGGGAAATGCCACAATCCAGGCAATCCCCGAATTACTGAACAGTAATTTCAGTCACAGCAATGTCTAAGTGCAATAAAATTGTGCCTGGAGAGCTTTTTGAAAATGCCAGAGTGGTCTCCACTGTAGGACTGTTTCTATCTACCTGGGGACTGCAGCTGCCAAATGCAAACCTCCTCAGGGCTCCCAAAACAATTGTGTACATCAGAAAACTGCCGGGATTTCTTCACCACAGCTTCCAGACACAAAAGACTCCCTCAACACCTTTGCCTGTTGTCTGCATCCCTTCAAGAGACCAGCGTAGTGAGGACCAACTTGGGCCATAGTGGCAGTGTGGCCATAAAGAGGTCATATAGCAAGTGTCACCATCTCAGAGTGGCTTCTCTTCAGCCTCCCACCCAAGATTTGTTGCCTTTCTCTTGCTATTTCCACAGTCCCTTATACCAGCCACTGCTGTGGCTACCAGCCAATATTCAGATCCCTGTGATATTCTGGTTGTGGCTTCCTGGTGTATAAAAGCCTGGTGTTCAGCACTTTCCCAGGAACTGGTAGTAGATCATCCTCCAGTGTTCTGGGGTTTTCTGCATTCTTCAGCTCAATTCATTCTTCCACCTTTCTGGTGGGCTACAGGCAAAAAGGTATAGAGGTCTCTAGAAATTCAGCTATCATCTTACCCTCCCCTCCCTCCTCCCTTTTCTTCTTCCCTCCCTCCCTGGCATCTCTGGGCTGCCAGAGTTTTTTTAATATGAACTTTAATTTTTTCTGCTAGTAAAACATAACTGTATCAAAAAATCATTTATGCCTTTTTTCTTTCTTCCTGAAAAATATACATATTAACCTATTGGAAAACCTTCGTTTCTTCTGCCAACTGGTATCAACAGTCAATCAGAGTCTGTCAACATACCAATTTTATCATCTCCAACTCGGATAGCAGTGCAGTCGTCATGGGAACCAAAATAGTAACTATGGAATAGCTGCCTTAGTAACAACAACAACAAAAAATGTGTTGGCATAAAATTACATTTGTAGTAAATTTCAGTTAACACTTTAGAAATTAAACAGCTGCTGTGTGAATCCTGCAGTTTGTAAAATCAAGGGCCCTCTCCAAGGAAATGGTGGATTTTAAAGTTCCCCAAGATCTAACCTTGTTGCTGGCCCCTAGTGCTCTAATTTGAAAGAGAAGTAACAGGGGAAACACATATTTATTTTGATCTGGGCATTTGTGTAACATGAGATTAAAGATGCAGCAGCTTTATCCTATTTGAAGAGGCAACCTGCATTCCTTATATACAGAGTTAAATTTGTGATGCTGGGGAGGACTGCTAGCTACAGAGACTTTAAAGATAGCTTGCTTTGGTCCATGTGAAAATCCAAAAGAACATAACCGTGGGCAAACAGCAGGAAGGGAAACATGGAAATTGCTGTATCAGTGCAGGCCTGTGGCCCAGTACTCTGGGGCATATGCATATTTCAAAGGAAAATGCGTATTCTCGAAATGCTTAGGTCACATATGCACAGAGATTCAGCTTTTCAGGATAGTGGGTCATCCCCTTAGTCCATTTAGTGCTCACATTATATTCCCAAAAGCAAGCAAACAGAAAGGGAGGGTTTGTCTTTTCAGAGGACAGGATAAATACACTCAGTGCTTCCAGACCTCTGGTTTCTGTCCTGAAACACCTTCAGAGACAGAAAAAGTCAATCCTAGCTTTACTTTGTACGCAACCTGTAAAGATCCTGCCAGATCTCCTTGCATTGCATAGATGAACATGATTCTGTTAGCAGCAAAGATGAATAGCTAATTTCCAGGTCGGCTTTTTAATTCACTGTCAAGGAGGTGACCTGCTCAGCTGAGCATCAACGCTACCCACAGCAGCAGGTTCAAATCCCAGCACTGTCTTCTCTGCCCTGCATAGAAGAACTCAGTTCTCTACTACTGAGGTCAATCAGACACTGTGGACAGTTGAAGAAGAGTCCCTGAAACAGTAATAAAGTCCTCTATGAAATGTCTTAGGGCTCTTTTTGAATTGGCAGTACTATTAATTCCAGTTCACCAAAACTAACAAATATGTAGAAAACACATCTGGCACTAGAAAGGCTGAGCCACAGGGGGTTGAAGGCTGGAGAAGACATGGGGAACTACCACTACCTACTTACACTGGTCTTACATATATTCTGAAAGGTCCAATTTTTTACTCCTGAGAGATAAAAGATGCTGTGCTGTGGGGATCTTTGACAGACATGGTTTAGGTATTATAATACTCTTACACACACACGCCCAGTTCATTACTGGCCTACAGCCAAGGAACAGTTTCATTTAATCGGTGCTATATTAAAATTGTGAAAACATTGTCATAAAAAGGGAATGGATAGGTAGTAAATGTTTCTCCTTCTAGAATAAGAGGTAGTTTAAATATTTGTGTAATTGCAGTGTCATGGGGTTATAATCCATTCACTTTAGCACCAAGACACTCTTTACTGGGAACAAGGCCATCGAGACTGTCAGTTTGCTACAAAGGCCAGTGACCCAAACTCCTGGTCCAGTAGATCATGTCCCCAAGTAAAACAAAATCATTTAGAATGGTGTAAGTGCTACACACAATTTAAGTGACCTCTTGGCCAGGTGAGTGTGTCCTAGTGACTAGTTACCTAGAGAGAGCACGCTCAGAGGAGAGCAATGGTCGAAAAGGTCAAGAAAACTTTCCATTCTTCCACCTTCGGAAATCTTTTTGTAAGAATGCCTTGGGATGCTTCAGAGAAATCAATAGGAAAATTCTGCTGGAGCGGTAACAAAATCTGTGTCATGTAAAATGAATTTAGACCTAGGGTTTAATGCCATTATCTTAAAAGGGCATCTCTCTACATTATTCCTAGCACTGTGATAGTACAGTGGAGAAAAGGTGTTTCTCAAGAGGAGGTGTGACTACTGAAGGGTTTGGAGGATTAACCTTTCAGTTTTGAACCAAGGCTGTGAGAAGTGGGTACGAGTCAGTGAGGGCTGCAAGGCTATCAGCACGGACAGAGCTGGCAAGGTTACAAAACAGTTTGGGTGATTAGTCAAGAGCCCCAGTGGAATCAGTGACAGAAGTGAAAACAGATTAGAAATGCTGCAGCTTTGAAGACAGGACCCAGGACATTGGCTAGAGAATGAGTTTAGTTTGCTCAGAGGCGTTTCTGTGCTAATAAACAGGGGCCAGAGGACTGCGGGGGGAGGGAGGGTCCCTGTAAAGCTGATTCAGAAAGCAGAACTAGGGTGGAAAAAGGACCAACTCCGGAGACATTAGCAAGCCTAAGGTGTACCCATGCAAAAGCTTGTAGCTACTATTTCCTTACTCCACACATTTACCACTCTCTGTATCATTTGCCCCTTCTCCCTTGCATCTTGACATACACAACCACTTTTCCAAACAAAAGTGGGGTGAGGTTGGAAACCTTTGCAGCTTTACCACTCAGGAGAGCTGAGCGCTAACTGGGATGTCCACATGGAGCTGTAATGGACTAATCAAGTTCAGTGACTGTTTGCCAAATTTCCTGTGTTTTCCTGTGTCTACGAAGCACACCCCTTCAGCCTGTGAAAGGTGATTGCTACTGTTCTAATGTCTAAAAGACACAGGAGAATTGTGGTTTCTTTTTGCATCATGGAGTTATGGGTTGATCCCAGCAGTAATGGTACCTAGGTACTGCCTATGATGTTCTCTAATCCTCAAAAGTTTTCATATCCCACATATGCTACAATTAAAATGTTTTAGAGAGCAATTTAACACTGAGAAGAAAGAAGCAGGAATATTTCATAAATCCACTAAAATCTACTGGGATAAGACAGGCTTTAGGAAGGGCAAAGGGAGAAAATGAAGTTATTTCAAAAGACAAATGGGGCATAACATAGGATATTCATGAGAACCAGTTTGTCACTGCCCCTCAGTGCCACCTCTGGCTCAGGATGCCACATGACTGCAGTCCACAGGCAGTCAAGGAGAGCACATCAGGGAAGCAGGGAAGCTTCATTGTCTAGTGGCTTATTTTTGTGCTTTTCTCTAGCCCGTTGCTGCTGCCAGATACTGGATTGTGAGTGAAACAGCTCTTGGGTCTCACCCAGAGCAGCTGGTTGGATGGTTGTGTCCTGATCCATTCCTGGAAGGCAGCTTTGACTACATAAGCTGGAAAGGGAAGATCTTAGTACAGAAGGAAACAGTATAAGCAGTTCACAGTCACTGTGCTCTAAAAGCACGTTTACTTTTGACACTTCCAAGAAAACCTTTCTGAAATTAGGTCTGCAACTGATGACCTATTTTCCCAGTTACAAAACATACAATTTTTGAAGAAAAGTGACCAAAATTGAAGCCAATTTTCCCATATATCAAAATAAGGAGCCAAATGGGGAAGGTATTTCCAGTATGCCCTGCACGGCTATAAGCAATAGTCCTTGTAATGCAGCAGCCCTCAAGGAAGGGTCAGGGAGGTGAAGCCCTGTCTCAGCCACATGCATATCCCCAGCACAGGCAAAGATCTCAGCTCCACTTGGGTGAGGAGTTGTCTGAATGCCACAACAAATGGAAATCCAGGCCTGAAATGGTTTCAGGCCAGCTTTGTGCAGCAGTATATTATCATTTGATGCAATTATATAATTAACTAATTTGCAAATGTGCATAGAACCATTCATTTAATCTTTAAATAAATAGTATGGATTTAGCACCAGTGAAAGCCCTCCAGATTGACTGCTTGGTGAATGAAGCCTTCCACTTATCTGTGAGACAGCAGCAGGGCTAGCTTTATCCACATGCTGACCTGCCAGCACACTGCAACCTTGATTTGACAGATAAGTGCACAGATTCATCTGAGGACTTGTAGAAAGGAGCTCAGCTCCCTGGCTCAGGCACTTCATAATCTCTCTTGGACCTTTATTGCACATCAGGGCAGAAAGTTTTCACAGAGTGCAGCTGGCACTGAGACTCATCTCAGTTCCTGTGCTCAAATCTCAGCATTGTTGGAATTGAAATGACTAGCAAGTTGTCACAGGGAGCCAGAAATGGCCCCTCCACAAAATGAGCACTCTGCATCTGTGAGCAGCCACCGCAGAATAACACTTTCACATGTTCTCACGCTGTTTTATTGTCCTCTGCCAACCACCTCACTTCAGTTAGTTATGATGTGCTCTACACAAGATACTCACACCTCCTTAGACAGCATCTGATGGTTGCTTTATGACAACTGGTTGGATTAGCTCTGCTGCTTGGAAGCTGCCTCCACAACCACTGCTCCCCTGCAAGTTGCAGAGAGGCAGCCGTGGTGTTGAGGAGGGGCAGCAGATGCTTGTGCACCTCTTTGGTGGCAGATGGAGCTGGATTCTTTCATCTACTTGTCACAGCTGGGCAGACTGACAGACCTTCTCCCTTCATCTGGAAAATACACAGGGCCTACACTGTAGAAGAGAAAGAGGAGGAGGAGGAGCATCCAGGCTTTTGCTCTACTGTCTTCCCAAAATCCCAGGACCATGACATAGCCATGACAACTGCAGCTCTGCAATCAGGGGGCTGAGTACTCAAAGACAGTTGCAGCCAGAGGAGAGGAATAGCAGACAAAAATCAGAAGTAGAAAACTATCAGGAAGCAGGTGATTTTGCAGCCTGTGTTGTGAAAATAGACCCTGTGCCTCAAACCACTGCCAGGGAGGCACACTCAGCAGCCGGGCACACCTGGACCAGCCACTTGGCTCTCGGCTGCTCTTATTATTCTCTGCAGCCCTTCAGCATGACTCTTGACAGAAAAATTACCAAATGTAATGCACTTGTGACTTAGTTAATTTGCACCTGTATCTAATTTCAGACCTGCTAGAATAACAGAGCAGTTCTGTAATCAAAAATGGAGAGAAAAAAAAAAAGCCAGAGCTGCCAGTCACTGGCTGCTGCAGGGGAAACTGCCCCCACTTCATACAGTGTCCTCATGCAAGAGCCTGCATGAAGGTCATAGGTTGCAGAGATTTCCCTGAGAATGCCCAAAGCAAACCCCCTGTGTGAGATTCAGAGTGAGCCCATGGCAATTTCCAGTGGCAGCTGGCAGCACCATGCTCCTCCCCGCTTTGCCAGTCAGCAGTTGCTTCAGTCTTGTACGTATACTCCATTTTAATTTTGGGAGGTTGTTCTGAGCAGTTTACAATTGTCTACTTGTGGCTAATGGCCATGACTTTCTGGGTGCCAGAGGGTGCCTTACTTCATCATCAGAGAAGGCACTAATGAGACAAAGACCCTCTGGCCCATGGTTGTGGCTCATTAGGGTACTAGTCATGACGCCTCAGTTTCCCCTCCAGGTTCTGTGGAGGCACAGATGTTATAGTTCTTGTGTCATTTTTAATCCTCTCCCTCAGCCTCTGCCAGGGTCTAGCTCCTCCACAGTATTGAAGTCCCTAAACATGAGATTTAAGAAAGTCAAACCCACTTTGCTTTTGTCAGCTCTCCCAGGACCCTTACCCATGTGGGTGCCAGGGTGCTCTGCTCAGCCTGCTCAGCACCTGGCCATATGTGGTGTGGCACACCAGCCTACAGACCTCTCATGGGTTGTTCTGTGGGACCTTGGGCTGGCCTCATCCTGCCCAGCCAGAAACTGCCTCTCCTTCACTGTCTGGCACAGAAATATTATTTCAAAAATGTTCTCTTTGAAGGAAATCAACAAGGAAGAGCTTTGGTTTTCTTCTTGACCAACTTGTCTGTCCAGCCCTCCCCAAAGAGGGCCAATTCATCAGCCTCATTTCCTGCTGTTCCTTCCCTGTATGGATCCCATTGCATCCTGACACCCCTTAAACCATATGCAACTCTATCCTGTCACATGAACCACCTCTTATACTAAATCGTCTCAATCCATACCCAGCCATCTTCCTACACCTTCCCTGAATAGCATCTGCTTTCCTGTAGCACAATCACCCAGCTCATCCCCAGTGAGTGTGGTGACTAACCCCAGCCATCTCCACCTCTGAGGGGACCTGAAGGCAATACAGACACAGTACAGCATGGAGTAGCCTGCACTTTTCCCCTGTGAAACAGGCCTTCAATAGAGCTGCATAGAGAAAGCAATGTTTTATCGGGATATAAAACATTTTGAGATCTTCAGATGAAAAGGATTAGTACGTTGTTAACATCAGTTTCTTTGGCTGAGACACATGTTAAGCACAGCTCTGGGAATATGTAAGTCTGATGTTTTAACCTTGGCCTTTTTACTGACCTTATCTCTCTAACCCTGGTCATACATTTTAATACCCTTGTCTTAATTTCCAGCCTAAAAGGAGGTGGGTTCTAACTGTCCTGCCTTGCCAGGCTGCTGTGGTTCTGTAATTAGGTACAGCCCACAGATCTCTTTAAATGTAAGCACTATCTCTCTGTAATAGCCTCAAAACTCAGTGTCCTGCAATAGCAGGTGTACCAAAGCAATGTGCTCCCCAAGAAAATAGGTCCTTCCACCTCACAGCCTTGCTTTTCTCCACATGCAAGGGCTCTTCTGGGCAGCCTGTGCAGGGGATATCTGCCCACAGCTGAAGGTTGAACCAAGAGGAAGGAATTTCAGACACTGTCTTGGGATGTCTTCACATATCATGCTATATCAAATAGGCCTTCCCTGCCCTAAATGCAATCCCAGGAGTGGTTGCTCACTCACCCAGTGAGAACAGTGCAAAGCACAACTCTTGATCCATGCTGATCATATTACTGCTGAGATTTCCTCCCAGAGATGCCCTGCACCAAGAGCTCAGAGAAAAAATTTGGGTGAAGGATATATACTTCTGTCTTCAAAGGGACCCCTGAAGCCACTGTTCACAGCCTGCCATAGGAGCACAAAGGTCATGAAAAGACCATGCCAATGTTCACACCAGATCCACAAAAAGAACAGCTCAGAGGAGCAGGACAAACTCAGGGCATTGAGTGGTGTTGAGGACTTCCTTCATGTCATAATTGGCTTCAGCAAAACTTCTGCTTTAGTCAGCTGAGAACTGTTTCACATTCACAGTACCTGTGCAGAAATTCTTTTGTGCCAAGTAGCCTTTATGTGAAACAGTCTTCCTATGCTTAAAGCAAACAACTAACGGAGGACTGGAATCCTCTGAAGCCATGGTAACTCATGACTGGGTAATTACCTACAGTCCTGCTCCTCTGAGACAGACATGCACCTACCTCTGAGCTGGCATTCATCAGTTCTAGTTGCAGTCCTAGCAGAAAGGCCAAGCCTCAAGTACACCAGGGAAACCAAACATCTGATCCCCTGAGGAGGTGCTCCAGGGCAAGGTTGAAGGCGTATTCATGACACAGTGAGGGAGAGCTGTAGTTTATCTCAGGATCCAGAGCTATCAATACAGTGCTGCAGTGGGGAGATGCAAAATCTTTAATTAACTTTTGCTCACTCGCTCCCAGTGCTGGTGGAGGTGGGTGGATGTGATCGTTGCTCAAGGGAGGATTCTCCCCTCCCCCTGCTTTTGAATTCCCAAGCAATCAGTGCTCTGTACAGAGCAACCTAAATAGAGCTCCTCAAACCCGGTGGGCTTTAGTTTTGTTCTCTTTGGGGTGGGTTTGCCCTCCTCCCTGTTCTATCAAATACCAAGCAATTTAGGGACCACTTTGAATGTGTTTGCACACCCTCTTTGCATCTTAACTGACAACGTACATGCTTTTTTAATTAAAATTTTATTGGCTTTTCCATAAGTGATGTACCTACTGTAAGTAAGCACAGTTCAGTACAGATAACATGTGGTTTGTTTAGTTATCTTGCAGGAGATTATTTCTGTTATCATTGTAAGTTGATTATTGTAATTATTGAAAGAGAGAAGGCTGACAGAGAGAGAGCATGCAGAAGGAAAATGGGGGGAATTAAAAGATAATAATAAAAGATAATAGCAGTCTCCTTTGTTCTTTTTTTTTCTCTTGACAACCTACTGTACATGCTAAATTTCAGTTTAATGTTAGAGTCCCTCCTTTTGCTAACACACCCCCATCAATAACACAAGGTCTTTAAACCCTAGATGCCTGCAATTAACTTTAGTATCAAAATAAGACAGAAACTGCCTCTCTTGTTACTACTACCAACCCTGTGAATATCTCAGAATGGTTCTTTTCACCTCTGTCTTCTGAATTAATTCGATATTTTTAACCCTCTTTAGAAATTGTATGGTTTGGGCACACAGAAAATTAAAGATAAGCATTCTGTATGTGGGGAATGCGTTTGCATGGAAAGACTGAGGGAGAGAGATTACAGACTGCACAGATAACCCGGCGCTCCTGGCGTCGTTCTGAGGAGCCAGTCGCCATTCTGTTGGTGAAACACTGTGTTGCCCCGTGCTTGTCTGGAAGGACACATGTCCCAGAGGCAGTGAACATTCCCTGTTCATGTGAAGTGCAAGGGAATCTGTACATGCTGGTAATCTCAGTAAGGGAAGTGCTAGTTGTCCCAGGTAAGATTATTTTTTCCCACATTTCAGAGAGACACCGGGCAATGCTTAAAACTACTGGAGGAGGGTATCAGAGGGCCACCTCTTTCCTTTCACTGCAATGGAAAATGGCAAGACTCTCATATAAATCAGATGGTGCTAATAAGGTTACTTTTATAGATACTTTGATCCAGACTACTAAGGCTGTCAAGGACTGAGACTTTGAACTTGATTATGTATTATCTTAAAACATGAGAGAAAGGAATGGCACAACCAGCATGAGCTATTGAAGTGTTCTAGGCTGCAGCAATGTCTCCCATACCCCAATGACATTGTGATCAATTGCGTCAGCAAAAAAGGGGAAAAGCATAGGTCTTAGTGGGGACAGCACCACATCCAGGCATTAGTCATAGTGGCATATGTTTTCATCTCTAATAACTGGGTATGTTCCACTAAACCATTACCACCAGACTGCAAATCCCCTCCTCAGCAGGGACATGAGGGGTTTCATGGTCAACAGAGTCAAATGCTGCAGAGAGATACAGAGGGAAATCTGACCTCTATGTATTAAATGCAGAAGTGCCACAAAAGCAGTTTCATCTAATGTCCTGGCCTGACTCCAGCCAGAGCTCCTGTGTCATTCCAGGAATACTGTGAGTGGCAAACCTCACTCGGGTCGGGAGGTCACAACTGAAGCCATCCAGCTATGAGCTATTCAGATGTGTCTCAGAAAATCCTCCCAACAGACCAAGCCCCGTGAAACCAAGCTGAAAAAGAAAAACCAAGAAATCAATGCTGTGCTCTTTACAGTTTTTCTGCGGTAAATAAATACTGCATTACCCACACTGTGCTCACATTAAAGGATTCTCTTCACTCAAGGTAGTTACTCATTTCAGCATATTTGGTGTTTGTTTCCTCTCTTTGCCAAGGGACCTGATTTGTGATGTCGCATGAAACTTCAAAATGAAGTGCAGCTCTCCTTTCCCTCTCTCAGAAAAGGAGGCTAACAAGCTGCACACCCTTGCTCACCCTTCCCAAGGAAAGAGAGCTGCAACCCATGTTACTGCTTTACAATGACATGACTATTTATGGTTTCAAAAGTTCTTGTCAGGGTTCCTCTAGTGAAGAGGAGAAAGACAGGAGATAAGTCTTTGAAGGTCAAAACAAACAGACAAACCAGGAGAATTTTTTTTTTCCACTGGGGGAGGGGGGTGAGAGATGAGGAGAATACACCCCTTGAGATCATCTGTGATCATAAAAAAGACGTAGGGATCAAATCAGCCGATTTTCATTTGAGGTGTAGAAAACTTGTAAATATATTCAAGAATAACCAATTTTACTGTGCCTTCATTATCTAGCAGTGTCTATCCTGACCTGCAGGAAGCAAAGCAATAAAAGAAACTGGAAGGAAAATACTTTTAAATTAACCCACATTTCTCAAACCACCTCAGATAGGCAAACAAACAATAAAACAGGCTGAACCGTCACTCACTTCTTGGATGCAAGCTCACGTCAACTTTTATTTTTCTGAATTGATTTGCTTGTTTCTATTGCTTGCCATTTTTATTTTTTGGTCCCTGAAAACGTTGTAAAAACCAGCTAATAGGGGTACAAACCAGTAAGTTTTATGTACATTGCAGAAACTTGTATATGATGCAGTTTGTTAAGATCTCTGCGGTTCCCCCAGCAGCATGTCAGGTTTGTCTAACACCCAGCCCCTGAGTTACAGTTTTACGGTGCCGATTTATAGCGCTGTAAGTTTAATATAGTGGCGCATTGTAAAAGGGCTTTTTTCTTCTTCTTCTTCTTCTTTTTTTCCTCCCCCTGTCCCCTTCCCTTAATTAATATTTCAGACGCCGGGAAAGCGGCACAAGGGCAGGCGGCGGGAGCGGGGCTGGGATTCAGGGAGCGCCCGGAGCGCGGCCCGGGGACGGGCAGTGCTGCCCCCTGCCGGCGCGGCGCGGCGCCGCTCCCGC
>VXAX01004361.1:2116086-2179767 GCA_013399835.1 Leptocoma aspasia
CCCCCCCCCCCCCCTCCCCGCCCCACAGGCCGCCCTCAGGGCACGGAGCCGGCGGCCTTTGGAAAAGCCGTCGTGATTTCAGGAGAAGAGAGCGCTCCCTCGCTAAATAAAAAAAAGAAATAGCCCACCCCGGCCAAGAATATGGCAACCGTGATGCAAAAGAATATGGCAAAGTGATGCAAACTGAGCGGACACAAACCCCTCGGTCGCCTTTCGTTGCTAATGGTGGTGTCAAACTGTAAGTGAACTAAAACATGTCAGCCCTTGTGCACTGGGGGTAAAATACCAGATTTAGGCACAGAAGCTCTTTCCTGTGCTTGTCTCGTCCTCCTGGAAAGATTGTTCTGTGGCTGGGATTGCGCCACTTGCTGGGGACACCTCTTCGAGGCCTTCCCCTTCCTGGAGCTTACCTCCAGCCCGGCAGGACTCTTGTGACGTGTAGGGAATATCTGGATAACTGCAGGAGAAATTGCAGCGTTGCTGCTGCCTCATAATACAATCATAGACTATCCTGAGATGGAAGGGACCCACAAGTATTACTGAAGTCCAGCTCCTGGCCCTGCACAGGACAGCCCCAAGAGTGACACAATGTGCCTGAGAGCATTGTCCAAACTCTTCTTGAGCTCTGTAAGGCTTGGTGCTGTGACTTTGGAGTCTCCTTGTTTGCCATCCTCCAGTGTGTTGTTTTTTCCACTGACTAGTGGGACCTAAGAATGCTGCCAGCAAAACCAAGTGGTATTGTCTTACAAGGGAGGTGATGTGCCAGAAGTGAGTTGCAAAGTGAAGATGCTTCGGGGACAGAGGAAAGAAGAGATGCTTTGGCTTTCACTGCAGCCCCTCTTCCACTGAGCCCACTCTGCTCCAAACAGCTGTTTGCCATTAGCCGTGCCCAGCTCCTGCTTTAGTCCCTGCTCCCCTCTGTCACTCTTCTCTCCTTCCCTACATCACCAATTTGCCTGATTGTTTGCAATTAACTGTTGATTATGGTGCACAAAAGTCCAAGGAAGATAATTAAAAACCGCTCAGCCAGCAGCAGTGGCAAGACTCTGCTGCTGCTGCAGAAGAGAGAACAGTGCACAACGAGCTCATCCCTCCTTCGGGAGGCACAACGTGGGCTGGTGAGGACCAGAGAGCCTGGTGTGCACAGGTAGGAGGTGGGCTGCAGGAAAGGCAGGGCAGTGAGAGGCTGGTGGTGGTCTCAGACAGCTCAGATGAAACATTGCAGCTTACTGCCACAGCCCCCAGAACCATGAAAAGAGGGATAGTTCCCCACCCCAATTATGGTTCATGAAAAAAAATGAAATCTCGAAATCAGGGAACGAAGTGAAATGAACAGACAGAGGAGGAATTATGATGAAATTAATTCCAATTTTAAAAAATTTTGAAATTAAGTAAAAATATTTGAGTGGAATGGGATGACATGAGTTGAAATGAAAGGACCATAAATTACCCAGATGATACTTAATGAAATCTCAAAATCAGGGAAAAAAGTGAAATAAACACACGGGAGATGTATTATGATGAAATAAATTGCAATTGAAAAACACCCAAAAATTCTGAAATTAAGTGAAAACAATTAAATGGAATGGGTGTGGTGAAATGGACCACAACTGGCCACAGTGATACTCATTGAATTAATGAGATTTAATTTCCCCTTTTTAATTGCTTTTCCTTGTATCATATGTCCTGTCCAGTCTGTTCATTTCAGTTTGTTCCGTGATTTTGAGATTTCATTTCCTTTCATTAAATGAAGAGTCTTCATTTCATGAAAGGAAATGAAATCTCAAAATCACAGAATGAATTGAACCAAACACCTAGGACAGAAATCATGATGAAATGCAATCAAAAAGAAAAAAAGAAAATTCTGAAATGAAGTGAAAACATTTAAATGGAATGGGATGACATGAGGTGCAGTTAAAAGTTCCAAATATTGCTGAAATTACGTTCATTGAAATCTCAGAATTGGGGAACAAAGTGAAATGAACAGACAGAGAAGAAGTTATGATGAAATGAAATGCAATTAAAAAACAAAGAAAAATATTAAATGTAATTGAAAGAATTAAATGGAATGGGATGACATGAAGTGCAGTGAAATGTACTGAAAGTTGCAGAAATAATACTCATAGAAATAGCAAGATTTCATTTCCTTTTGTGAAATGAAAATTCTTCATTTCATGAAAGAAAATAAAATCTTGAAATCAAGGAATGAAGTGAACAGAACAGACAGGAGAGGAATTATGATGAAATAAATGGCAATCAAAATTAAAAATAAATTCTGAAAGGAAGTGAAAACAATTAAATTGAATAGGATGACATGAAGTGCAGTGAAGTGGACCAAACCTGACCAAAATACTACTCATTGAATTAGCAAGACTTCATTTTCTTTGATGAAATATCAGTAGGACCAGAAGCCCAGGAACTTCAACATGCACCTCAGGCCATAGCAGTAGCATCAAAGCCTTGAGTGATTTCCTCAGTAACTTTCCTGAATGGGTTGAAGAAACACACTTCTCTGTCTTCTCAAGCAGCATCTCTTTGTAGACAAATTGTCAGTGGAAAACCTTTCAAGAAATCACCTTGCTGTGAATTACACTTCTGTTGCATGAAATAAAGCCCGTGGGCAAATGCTGGAGGGGGTGAATAATGCCAATGGAGGGGGTGATAATGCAAAGTGCCCACTCAGTCCTGTGTCAACACAGATCATTTTTATACACAGTAATAGACAACATAGGGTGTTGAGGAGAAGCCTGGGCAGGAACAAAGTACACACAATAAATTTAAACCTTGGAGGACCAAATGTGAGAAGCAGAATTTTATTGAGGTAGAGGCATTTTGCTTCCCAAGTTATACAAAAAAGAATTGCAGATCAATTAGAATGAAGAAAAGTCTCACCAGTTATGTGGGCTAAATGGGCTCTACACACAGACCTCAGAGCCTCTCTCAGATGCCACCTGTAGACAAGAACAGCCTCTGACTCTGCAAAGGGAAGTGGGAAAAGGGGTGTGCAGGTAGGACTGCTGTTTGTCTCTAATAGCATCTCAGAAATAAAAAAAAAAAGATTTTCCCCTTGAAAAATAAATAGCTTTTCCAAATGAACCATGCGTCCAGAAGAAGATACTGAACCTTGCTCTGCCATGGGTGAAACAAAGTCTTGCTGCATGGTCAGCTGAGCCTATGTAGCCTTTTCTGATAAAAGGAAGGGATTGTCTTCCTCACCCTCTTGTCTTTCTTTACCTCTCCACTTCCCTTCATCCTGTGAGCTTACCTTTCCTTCTCCTGGCCCTTTGAGCCCATTCTTGTTGCTCACCAAACCCTCCAGTGAACTACATGAATCATTAGCCTGGCAGGATGTGATCCTAATTTCTGGGGTGGTCTCTGCTATGTTAGTGAGTTAAAGCCACTCAGGGTATGACACATGCAATGTAAAAAGATGATAGATACAGCTGGAAAAAATAAAAAATCTTTCTTTTTTTTAGAGGGAATATAA
The DNA here is from genome assembly GCA_013399835.1 of Leptocoma aspasia. Lineage (NCBI taxonomy): Eukaryota > Metazoa > Chordata > Aves > Passeriformes > Nectariniidae > Leptocoma > Leptocoma aspasia. The sequence goes on from VXAX01004361.1 coordinate 2,119,574, forward strand.
CTAAGTGCCAAAACCTAGTGAAGTGTTTCAATATTTTGCAAGAAATAAACCTAGAGTAATTCCCAACCCTGACCTGTATTTGGATGACCATATTGTACCCTGGATAAAACCAGCAATACAGAAATGGGTAAAAATGAAGAGTAAAAAGAATAATTGAACTGTTTTGATTTTCAAAGAGGGGTTCAGAACAGCCCAACTGTGATTATAATGAGCATCTTTTGTTTCCTCTGTGGGAGATCTGTAGGGATACAGTTGCTATAAAAATAGGGGCTCAACAAACTGGTAGGACATGATTACAGGAGCTGTGCCGTGCTGCTACACAAAGCATGGTTCAAGACACAGACATAATATTTTCTCTGAAAAGGGTGGAGTTAATTGCAAATTTTCTTGGTTTCACTGAAGTCTGCATCTTGGGTTCATTTCATGAAGCCTGAGCAAAGGAAATGTGAACAGCTGGGATACCAGAGGCAGAGTGAAACAGGGGAGGAATTCAGTGCAGGGGAAATGCAAAAATATAAACCGAATGAGGCTTAATATGTCAGGGATGAACTCTGCTTTGATATTTCAAAATAATATCCCTTATCTTGAAGACACAGTGCTAGATGTTATAAGAAAATTACTGTCCTCTAAAGCCTGATGTTTCAAACTAATGAAGGCTAAAGTCCCATTAGATGTTTGTTTAAGGACTAACACATTTAGCAGCTGTAAAACCTAACCATAATGTCTTGCTGTTTGTCCACCAAATCACATGATTCTCTAGCAGTGGGATGTATACTCTGTTTAGCTGTCCTGCCTGCCCTGAAACTAGGTTTTCTCACTGAATGTGCCACTTAGTTGTACAGTTCTTGTTCTAGATCTTGAATTTAGGGCTGGTCAAGAGGGATGTGAGAAACATCTTTGAAAGAGCTGAGCCTCTGCAAGGCAACTCAGGAGCAGCACAGGCAAGACTTAGACTGGCATAAAAAAAGGAACAGTTTTTCTTTTGTGAGAATTTAAGCAGCAAATAGTAACTCCTGGAATACAGAGCTGTGGGACACTCATTCATTCCAGTGACACAGTGCCTTGCCCACAGTTTACTGCTGTCTGCACCATGGGATGATGGACAGGTCGGAGGGAATGAGGGTTTTCTCATGACCAGGCACTGTCCTGAAAGAAAGCAGGCTGCCCATGTTTCATTTACAGTTTCAGCAGGAGTTTTGCTCTCTTGAACCCAGTGTGCTTTGGTCCATGGATCCTATCCAGTAGAAAGTTGCATCGAAGCTCAGCTGCTCACTGAATCTGTGCTTGAGTGGACTGTTTAAGTCTTGGTGTTCTGGCATTCAGGGTGCTGAAATGCAACAGCTCGAAGTCTCAAATCTGCATGTCAAGCTTCTCATTTACCTCAGTCACTGACAGGCTTTCATCTCATTCAGATAAGCTGATCTCAGTTTTTAGAAAGTCATCCTTACAGCCCAGTCTAGCTTCTCTGCTGAGTGTCTTAGCCCAGTGACAGTTTTATAGCTTTCTCCCCTACTCTGGATGTGGCAGACCCAGAATGACAATCCTCAGAACTCAAATCAATAAATTGTGCCCCAAACTTGTGAGTTTTGTCTAAAACTTGTAAACTCAGATAGATTACCTAGAGACAACTTCGATTTCCCGTAGTCTGTATTTCCCTATCAGTTGCTGGCTGGAGATCTGGGCTTTAGAAAGAATGAAAGAACAAAGACATTAATTCCCTGCTCCAGGAGACAGACCTGCAAGACATCGGAAATCCGTAAAATCCTGAGCTGGCACCACCTCCAGCCCTGGGGCCTCAAAAGTGCCACTGGGTGAAACCAGGAGCCATAGCTCATCAGCACAGAGCAAATGCAAACTTTATTGTGTAGTCATTGTTGCTGGAAGAATTATCTATTCTTTATCTCTGTGAGAGCGTGAAAGATTAAGTTTGGAAGCCTATTAGCAACCACTGAAATGCCATTGTTATCATTCACTGTTAATCATCACGCTTGGCTCTAATGCACTTAATCAGAGCAGTTGACACTTGGGCTCTAAATGAGAGTCAGCCAAGCGGGAGGGAGGTGGAAAATGCCCATGGGGCTGGCATCTTCTGCTCATGGCAGCTTTTGAGTCAAATACAGACCCCAGCAGCAGGGTGGGAACTCCTGGCAGATACTTCCAGATCCCTAACTGATTACAGCTGGTCTTGGCAGTACATTTAAATGGCACAGGGAGATAGCAGAAAAGCTCCCTGTCATGAAACATCCCTCACAGGACTAACAGACATGCTGAGGAAGCCAGCCCCTGGTCAGGGAAAATGTTTCTTGGGGTCTTTTTGGAAACTCTTGCCTGCCAGCTGTTAATGGATGGGACTGAACTGCAGTCTGCATGTTAATGAGCCTATTATGAGCGGCACTTTATCTTGTGACAAAGGTGGATTTAATGGAGTTGAAAGGTTTCCCAGAGTAAATTCTAAATGTCCTAATAATGCAATGAAGACTCTATTAGTGTATTTATTAATTACAACACAGCCATGTTTCAGCAAGCCTGTTTCAGCACCCCAATATGTGACTTCCCCAGTAGAGAAAGTTCACAGGGACGTGTCCTGCAACCTGAAGAGGAGAACCTGCAGTCCGTGTCACAGCCCTTCTAGAAGCCCTTATCATGGTGTTCCTTATCTCATCTTGCACTTTTACTTCCACTCTGCTTTATCTGGCAGTAATTCTAGCCTTGATGTCTTTGAGGAGCTCTGGGTACTTATCACCCAAATGCTTCAAAACACTTCCTCAGCCTATGTGTCACTGTCACTGTTGGAGTGGGATGAAGGCTCATCTCTTGTAGATTTGGGCCATATCTCACAGCTCCCCAGGCATACCCCATTGTTTCTGTGGGATATTTTTGATGGGGCTTTACCGTGCCATGAATCTTCCAGCAAAAGTGATGGCCATGTCTGCTTCCACAGTGCCTGCTTTTACGAGGTACTTTGGCATGTACCAATTGTTATTCTTTGCATGCCTGGGCTCAGATCCCTTAAAGTTCAGGTCAGTCTCTAAGATGAATTCCTTGTCTCAGGACTGATGCTGTCTTTTTTACACTGCTGGTCAGAGGACTCTTCTATCTTAGATGCTCTGGCTAGGTTTCCATGAAGATTGTTCAGAGGAGAAAGGGACCATGATAATTGTTTTACAACGCTGTCAGATAGAGGACATCTTTCTTTGTCTTTCAGGTTATGATTTGCATTAATATTGAAGTGTGAATGACTGAAGGCTTTCTGTGGGTTTGCTGGAGCCAAGCTTTTGAACTCTTTCCTCTCCTAGGAACTAGCACACTCAGAGGTGAGGAAAACAAGGTGTGCAATTAACATAAATTCTGGCACAGTATCATGATCCACAGTGTCACCTGGGTTTTTTCTTTCTGTGCTCATCACCTTTGTCTCTTATCGAATGGCATCTGTGCTCAGAATGTTTTCAAGCTGCAATCCCCATCTCCACATTTGGCAACCATACATCTGTTGAAAAAAAAAAGCTAATACAATAGATCAGAACTTTTCACTGACAAGGAGAATATGATCTTTCCTACCTCCACCAAAGACTCCAGTTGAGAAACTTGTGGTGAAAGGAGCTGCACAGATCTATAGGAGATGCTTTCCTTCATGCCAATGGGCTCATTGGTAATTTTAAAGAAAAGGTTTAAAAGTCTATTTCAGTTGGAAAAGGGGACTAAATAATCTCCTTAAACCCAGTTTCACTCCAAGCTCTCAGCTGGATTGTAATTAACTTTACTATCTGCACCAGTATAAGAACATTTTCAGTCAAAATGAGAAATAATGCTTCTTCTATAGTACTGTCTATCCAAGACTGAATTATCATATCATCCTACTGTCTCTTGCCTTCCTTTGCTGTGAAGCAGCTTGTTTCTGCTGACAACAAGCAGTGGTGGGACAGAGACTCCATCACGCTGGCCCTGACTCACTGCCCGCTCCTGCCCACTCACGCTGTCTCGTTTGAAGACACCATGAAAGAGGCCGTCCTGCATGAGCCCTTCTTGGTGGCAAGCTTGCCTCGCTAAGGAATTACAGATCTCATCAGAGGTCCAGCAAGTTTTAATCCTGTATCTAGAAGAAAAAGGGCTGCATTTTGTTCTTTCAGAGAAAGAAGACTGGGGGCGTTCCATAATTTCTTTAAAGCAAAGACGAAATTGCTCTGAACATGGAAAGTGCCCTGTTCAGATCACCTGGACCATGCCTGGACTCACATGCCATCATATAACTGTGAACTTCAGCATCATTGCAGAAGGGCATCATTACAGAAGGAGGTCCATCCTGATTAACATGAATATCCACACATTTCTGAGAAACAGAAGGACCATGGCAGATCTGGGTATCTCTGTTCTACCACTCTTCTGGGGGTAAATCACAGGAATCCTGGCAGACATCATGAAAGAAAATATTAGCTTCCCAATGTTTGTCATAAGTGATCAGAGAGGCACATTAAACCACAAATAGAGCTGTTTGTATTTCTAAATCAGTCCTGAACATGGTGGTTTTTCTGGAAAATAGAAATAATATAAATTAATTTGTCAGCTCCTGTTTAGATCCCAGCCTGTTCCACAGCAATACATTGAGAAGAGCTGGTTGAAATAATTATTCTTGACTTATGCAATCATTCTTTTTATTTCTGAAGGCTAATGGAGTGAAAACACGCTTTCCAGACCTTTGCTAATGACAGAGTCAGAAATAATGATTGGGGACCCTTATGTTCCTCTCATAATGAGGAAAGCAACACAAAATGATCGGGATGTGAGTCCTCAGCAATCACTTGTTCTTTATTTAAAAGGCAAATGGAGCATTCAGACGAGTTCTGTAGGTTAATGGAGCCACAAATAAGGTTTTGGGGCAAGAATTTTTCACAGATAATGCAATACAGGCAATCACTTCTCTGGAGGACAGAATTATTTACAGATGTTGGAATTTCTCTATCACAGAGAAGCAACCTAAAAGCCAACACTGCGAGGACAGGCCAAATTAATATTTTATTTCTCATTGCCCCAAGTCTGCGCACAAAGTCCCCTATCGTGCAGAAGCACCACGTGCCCAGCCTGGGTGTCAGCTGCTGGAGTGGCACAGGATGGTCACAGGAAATGAGAACCCCAAAAAGATTCAGAGAAGGAGACATAGTAAATTTGAAAATCACTTCTCATGTGCCTGTCACCTGAACCACATGTCCCTCTGCCATGCACTTTCCTGTCCCCTACCCTTGCCCAAGCCCAGATTCTGGCACTAACCCAGTTCGCACAAGACCCCCAGCAAAATGAAATGACCCAGAGACTCCTGTTCCATGGTTTGCTGGGGGTCATGAGACTGGACAAAGCAAGCCTAGGAGGTCCCTCAGAGGAGCCCTAAGTAGGAGATGAGGCAGTTTTATCCTAAGGGAAAAGAGGGCAGAGGTAGTCATCCACACAATCATCAGCTTCAGAGAGAAGGAGTAGAGTGTGGGAAGTCCCCCAGGCTCTGTGCTGATGGTCAGATGCAATTTCCTTGACATCTGGTAAAAAGAGCTGGAAGAAATGAGAGCCTGGAAAGACTTCTTCCCTGCTGGGTCATTCTTGCTAAGGAGATTGTACCTGTTTCTTTCTCACAGGCTGGTGAAGGCAGTGGCAAAATGGAGCCCCCATAACCTTGGAACAGCAGTTCAGGTCCAGCTCTCCAGGGGCATCTAATTTTTCACCACATCACCACATAAAGCAGGTTCATGTTTCCTTTATAGTTCTTGTTGTAGTCATCAGTACTCCTGTAAATAGACCTGAAACAACATCCACAGGCTGGGGACTTTCAGGGAAAGGAGACTAACCCCTTGGTTGCTAGCACCACAAAATTTAATTTTACATCACCCCTTTCCCTTTTGGTGCAGCAAGAAGGGAACCACCTGCAGGTTCAGGTGGTTAAAAAAGAGTCCAAAGGCAGGTATGCCCATATCATTGATTACTCAGCAGGGGGAGGAGGAGGCAGTATATAATCCACTGAATAAGTTCTGAAAGATGTATGATTAGTACAATTGATGTATCTCATTCCTTTCCATATGAAACCATCACGGGGGAAAACACTTTTTTAACAATCACTATGATATTTATAACTGAGTATGTATCACAAAGTAGTCTCCTGGACAGAAAGAGAGAATAGTTCACAGATACATTTGTTTTTTATCAAAGCCTGCTAAGCCCGTTAGAAAAAGAAATTTAAACCCATTGATCTGTCAGGGTTAACAACAAAAGAAGCACATCTGAGAAATTGGTTCAATATTCAAGAACCTATTTTAATAAAGCTGTTTTCCCAGGTTGTGATTGCATCAGCTCTCACAAGCTTAGTGGCAGGAGCTTTTTGAATGTGTTCAGTGGGGTGCCATGGGTCTGTAGAGGAGCATCTTGAAGTGATGGGGAGAGCTGGCCAGTCCTGCAAGTCAGGACTTGAGCCCAGCACCCTTCTTGACATCTGCCTGGTGTAGTGATCCATGAAAAGAGATGTTGAGACAGTGTACTCTAAATCTGCGACCATGCAATATTTACACAATACTTTTGTGGGCTTACATTAGAGTAAGTGAGCTTTGATTTCAAGGAGGAAAAAACTGCTGAAGTAGAGCATCTATCAATGGATCCATTTTCATATGTGCAACTTCTCTGTTAAGGTTTTTGACTTTCACTCAAGATTCTGCTCAGATATCTGAAATCAAGATATTCCTAATAATAACTGGAAATAGACACTCCCTGTATCATCTTTTGCATTGTTTTATAGAAATATGAGGGTTTTATGCTGTAAGGCAAATACAGGCTGCAGAAATTCTGCTACTGTGACTTCCCCTACCCTGCCCAAGACAGTGTGAGATGTTAATCACCCTTCAAACCCCGCAGCGTGAAGACTGAACCTTGGGAGTCTATTAATGAAGACCCAGCTGCAGTAAGCTGGGCTCGTGGCTTGGACAGATGGTACGAGACTGCCCAGATAATGAACTGGGAAGGGCAGTTGTCCAAGAAAGTGCTCCAAGTAACTCTAAATGCACATTTGACTCGGTGTAATTTATCAGCCAACGGATGGATCTTTAGGCACAAGCAGAGCACCGAGCTCAGGGATGATGTGAGCCACTTGTCCCCAGGCAGGAAAAGCACACAAGGAGAAGGGTGCTGTCAGCAGCAGAGTGACATGTGCTGAGCACAGCCTGGGTCTCAACAGTCGCCTCCCCCAACTCTGATTCACTCACTGCTGGTACAACACTGTCACCCTCACCTGTAGGAGACTAACACTAACATACACAACCACCTAAAAACAGTCTGTGCTGGCAAAAAAAACATTTGCAAAACAGTCAGTGATGGGATCCAAATGTATTGCCCTAACAGATATTTCAAGATGGGGAAAAAAAAAAAAGAGGAAAGAAAAGGAAACAAATCATGTGCTAGGCTGTCATGAATAAGAGTTGACCGTATCAGAACTGGTTTCCCTGCAATCCAGGTGAATGACTTGCCATTTGGCAACATTAAAAAGCATTTTATTGAAATGGGCACTGCAGACTGCACCATCTTATCTCTCTGTGTAACCACTCTGTCCCCATCATTATTGGCTACTCCTTCAGTTTGTGTGTCATCCTCAGATTTTATCAGCAGCAATTTTATATTTATTTCAAGATCACCAATAGAGAAATGGAAATAACACTGGACACAGCCTATTTCCTAAAAACCTCACTCCCATCAGTCAGCATTCCCTACCTCTTTTGACTCAAGTCAAAATATTGTGCTGGGGCATGCTGAACACAGTGCAAAAGCACATTATCTCTCTGCAGTCTCTGTTGACAACTGAATTTGTAATCACATACAAAATTAAAGTTACTCGGTTTAATAAGCTCTACCTCCTTGAAAGCTAAGTTGCCTGATATTAATTATATTTCCAGTCAGAACCTCATATTTCCCTGTGCACCATTTTGCCAGATATTAATTTCAGGTTGTTCAGCTTATAACTATCTTAACTGCTCCTGTTACACCCCTCTGAAGGGGTGGCAAAGTAGTGGCAAAACCTAAGACCTTTGCAGTCATCTGCAATATTGCCAGCACTCCCAGGTTCATTAAAAACAGATGTTTCCTGAGCCAACCCTCTCAAGACTCCTAGATATATTTTGTCCTAACAGATAATGTTTAGCAGACTCTTCGGTTACTTCTTCTGGGAAGTAATCAGCCTTATCCAAGTCCATATGCTGTGGATTTTCAAATATAGAGTGGAAATAATGACATAATGCCTTTGACTCCCTGCCTTCATTATAATATCTTTAATTATCTCTGGCTGATAATGCCAGCATTCCTTCTGTTCCTAAACCTACAGATAGTATTCATCGCTTCTGCCTTCTTTCACTAAATCAGAGGGTTTGTGTGGTGTGTTTAGCTGCTTCCCACTCCAGCAACCCCTTTTCTGCTGCCTCTTCCCCCTCTCTGGCACCCCCTCTGGAAGTGTGTTGTGGTCAAGGAACAGCAGACAGGTTTTGGAGGGGGATCATGAAGGATGCCTGACAACTGCTCTGGGATTCAGAGGCTTTCTGCACTTCATCTACAGTTCATGGGGCCAAAAGCCCTGCCTGCAATTAGAAGGAAATTATGTGAAAAGAAAAATTTGAAAATTCCCATTCTCAGGGTCTCTGTGCTGTTGTATAGGGTTTCTGTCTGTCAAAAAAAGGTAATGAAAAGTAAGTTAATAGTTGGCACAGAGGCCATAACAAAGACAGGAACAGAAGTCATCACTCTAAACTATTAATTTTGTGTCTTTTTCCATTTCAGTCATTTTTCTTCTTCCAAATTACCTGGTGCATCTTGTCTTTACTGCCACATGCACAACCGAACTAAAAGCTTTGCTCTCAAAATAAATACCTACTACAAGGAGAAGTTTGTTATTGCAATAGCATATTCACCACATACACACACACACTGCATTCTAATAACTACAGCTGTGTAGAGAAATCCTCTTAAATCAAAGAAATACCACAACGAATAATGAGAATGTTCAACAAAACTCTCTGAAGCAAACAGGGAAATAGAAAGATTGTTTGACCTTTTAATGCTGTAAATACATCTGGAGTGCCCAAGGAATGGCTGCATCCCACAGCCTCCTGAACAAATAGCTGATGCCTCTAATAACATTGTTTTCCTGCATGTGTCTGTAGCAGCCACATGGCTCCTCTTAGCAGCAGGACAGGACAGCTGGGATTATATGGAGCAGCATTTTCCAGCTGTTTTGATTTCTGTGAGTTTTGCTTTGTTTAGCTTGGGTTTTTCTTCCAGGAACTGTGTCCATTGAGTAAGCTAAGTTGTCGAATACAGCACCCATTTCTTCTCAGTAGAGTTAGGCAGTAGCAGAACACCAGGGATGCACATATGCAGCCAGTCAAGGGCTGCTTTGTAAGTCATGACAGCCTGAAGGACCAGCTGCAGTGAAGCACATGTCCCACTGGACAAGCTACACTTCACTGGGAGAAGGAACATGAGCAGCCTGATCTCAGAGGTCTCCTAGTCCTGGAGAAACTGTGAGGGTCGGGGGGAATTTTGATGAATGTCTGAGGCATTCATTTTGATGAATGTCTGGCATGTTCACCTCCTCAGTGTCTCCGTATGAGGGAAGCAACCTCCATAGATTTTGCGTTCACCCCATGCAGAAGTGGTTGCACAAAGAGGGTTCCCCAGTGTCTGAGATGGGGGTGAGCATATACACTCTCCAAAGCACTTTCTAAGGACTTCCAAAGCATGAACTTGTCTTCTTGGTACAACCACACACAGGGCAAAGGCCACCAAGCTAATTCTGCTCTAATTGTCATCCAAACTGGAAGGTGAATAGCTGTGGAGCTGCTTTGCTCTACCTAAAGGGTAATTTTCTGAGCACTGAAAGGTCTACTGCATCTCTGGAAGCTGAGTTTGTTATCTGCACAGAGCTGCACTGTGCCATGACGACTCATCAGCTTGTTAAGAGGGGCCAAAGCACAGTTCTGGGTCAGGTTTCCAGCACAGTTCTGTTCCCACTGAGTTAGGTCTGTGAAACTCCAGTCCCAGGTATTAGTACCAAACTGTCTAGAAAATCAAGCCTGAGGCTCTTGAAATCTGCCCTTTTTCATGCTCTTCCAATTACTACTGATTTCCATATTTAAAAACCTGGTTGTGTTGAGGGGTGGTGTGATCAGGATGGTAATAGAAATAGATTTTTGGAGTCTGATAGGCTCCCTTTGGTTAAAATGTTTTAGCCATCCTTTCTTGAAAGTAACATTAAGAATGAGAAGAAAAAGTAACAGGGTGTTTAAAATGACAGCCAGAGAAGGAAAAAGTGTTTCACTAATCTCTCATAATTCTCTGGCCATGTCAGAGGAAAGCTGTGACCTACTGAGACTGTCAAAATGCTTTTGAGCAAACATCACAAAAAAGAGAAACTGTAGGAATTCAGAGAAGGAAATAAACTATTATTTTGATGAAACTTTATTAAAGAGAAAAGAAGTGAAGACTCAGATGGCCTATTTTCACCCTGGAAAACATCATATGCCTCAAGGTTCCACTCTGGATTCCACACTGTTTAATTTGCTTGTATTTATGAACAATCTAGAAAGGACTGGAACTGGCAAAAATGCAGCAGCCACAAATTTTTAGGTGGGTGACTAGTAAGAATTATTATGATGATGACACTCAGAAAGACTCTAGGCAACCAGATGACTGGCTCAGGTAACCAAATTCCAGTACCAAAACACCAAAGATATGTAGGATTGAAAAAGGGAAAAATATTGCTTGCACAGGAATTGAAATGAAGGTGGGAAATCTTTACCAAATAAGCAAAATTTTTTTTACACCCATCCCATCATCTGTACCTCCAAACTGCTGAGGGACATCTTGGCTGCACAGTGCCTCCCCTTAGCAGACATGTGCCCAGAATGCCACGGCGGGTCTGAGCAGCAATTGTCCCTGTCACACCATGGGAGAGGCTGTGCCCCACAGCAGGGCAGCACCTCCCTTCCTGCTTCCATGGGGCTCTGCCAGCTCACCCAGACAGGTCCTCCTCTGCAGTTTTTTGCCCACCATACATAAAGACACATGTCTTTATGCCCTCAGGCACCCCTTGGCCTCTGTCTCTCTGACTGAGGGGCACCAAGCAGGAGAGAAGAGCAGAGTATGAAACATGAGGGAGAAAGAGGTTGTGATGTTATAGGGAGAGGGAAAATAAAGGATGGAGAAAGAGCAGGGAGGAGGAATGGTCTGGGGTTTGGGAGAGGATGCTGCACTGCAGGTGGTACAAAGATACAAAGGTGACACAAGGAGACAGTCCAAGTCATCACTGTAGATAAATCCATGTGGATTCCATCTGTGCACAAATGATAGCTGATAGCTAAAATTAATTAAAAATCCCCAAAATATTTGAGCAATTCTATGTAGGCACTACAAATCCAGCTGAAATCCTACACATAATGTCTCTTCATAGGCTCTAAAACTTCTTCAGAGATACTGCAAAAGTTAAATGGGGATATGGTTCCTGTTAAAGCAAACTATTAAGAAGACATCCTAGGGAAAGAGCAGAAGACAAGGCTATTAGCAGGGGTTAGGTTTAAAAATCACTACAATAAGAGTGCTACAAATGGCACAGGGTGAAAAGGAGGCCAAAGGAACAGGGAAGCTGGAAAAGCATTCTGGACTGACAACTCTTCCACCTCCAGGATGCCTGAGAGTCCTGGGTAAGGCTGCACTGACAAAAAGGGTGAGTGGAAGGGTTAGTGTTGGGAGAGAGACAGGAGCTACTGCTCCAGTTGGAGTAGGGCAGGAAAGGGCTGCCAAGGGATGGATGGTCTGCAAAAATAACTTTCCTGTAAGATCTTGCTTATCCTGACCATGACTGGGAAAGCTGGGACAAAAGTCAGCCAAGGTCAGCAATTTGGACTGAGGTGTGGATCAGAGTTTGTGTTGGGAGAGGTGCAAATCTGTCTGTATTTTTGAGTGGGGCTGGAAGCAGGCTGCTTAAGCTGCTGAAATAATTCATCTCCTGAGACCTTTTGTACAATAATGTGATGAAGGAATGTGTAATCTTTAGAGTATACTCACTCTATCCCTCCTCCTTAGCTCATAATGTCAGGAAAAGAGACATGCAGTGAACAAAATCACAGCAAAATCACCACAGATAGAAAGAAATATTAAATACCTTTTGCAAACAGGTGTTTAATCCTATGTACCCATTGCTATAGTAGACCAAGGACACAAGGTGATTCAAAATGAAAATGTATTTGTCTATGGATAGCATTAGTTTCCAGAGTCATGGGAGTTAATGATAACAACAATTTTTAGAGTATATTAAGTGCCATCCTTCAAGACTTAATCCAACCTCTAACTATTTTGGGATCAGGATGAGATCTAATGGGGCTTGAGAACAAGGTTGAAAGGATTGATTATCCTACATCTGCCTGCTGTGAGGTTCTTACATCTTCCTCTGAAGCATGTAGTGCTGGCCAGGGTCAGAGGCAGGCAGCTGGATAGGAAGGCACCCTGGATTAGCTTATTTGTACTCCCCCTGCTCCGCCTTGGCTGCAAGCTATGCACGGTTTTATGTCTGTAATCCACAGCTCTCCTGGAGGAACACAGAGGGCCTCTGAAATGCTAAACAACCCAGGGAAAGAAGCTTACCTGAAGCCATGAGTATCCCAGCAGTCAAACCTCTGGCACAGATTTTGGCTTCTTCCTCTTCTAAATGGCTCAAGGTTTGGATGTCTTTGTTTTCAGCCCTGTATCTGAAAGATAAAGGAATTAGCAGGATTTCTTTAATCTTTGTGTTCTCCCAGATAAGTGTATTAGAGGAATTTTGTAGGTTATGGAAATATTTATTTTGAATTAAAATTAAAGCTGCACCACACTGTGTTTATTGTATCTTAGTGTAGGGCACAACTGAGGCATGCAGTCTCCTATATCTGACTGCAGAAGCACCATTCCTCTTGCCCAGACCTGGATAAATGAAATAACTATGCTCATTTTCAGCAAAACTCAGTTTATATTTTGTGATGCAGCACACATGGAGCCCAAAAGGTCTCCTTAAATAGGTATTTTATTTTCAAAATTTCATGGGGAAATTGATTTTGGGTTTCAAGCAGCAAAGCACTAGAGGTGTAACCTAGGGCATTATGGAGTCAGCATGCCCAGTTACTGACAGAGGAGACCAATAATTGTATTTTTGTGTAAACTTCTTTTAGTGAACATAAGAATATCTCATCTACCTGAGCACTCTCTAGCCAGTTTCTTGTAATTTAACCAGGGGAGAGGTTGCTGCTACTGTCAAAGATAAAGAAGAATATAGAAAAAGTGATAGTTAACAGGCATGTTTCATCACTATGAGCAGAGTTCTTGCTGGTGTCCACAAAAATCTCCTTCCCACCTCCAACAGAAATACAGTTTTCAGAAAAGATCAAGCCCAGAACACACTCTAAATCTCACAGGCAATGATTTGCAAACAAGTGACCGTATTTCTGGTGTTCAGTGCTCCTCTGCCAGAACAAAGGGATAGAGGGGAAGGTGAGGAGTACAATATGAGCAGCTCCCATCTCAGAACCTATGGAATCTGATTCCTCCTCATGGCAGTGTGAAGCCCTCCCTGAACAGAGCAGCCCACCAAGCAGCATAGCCCAGCACCAGCTGAACTACATTTTCACCTAACAACCCTAACAATTGTATCATAACCTTCTGAAAATGTCTCACTCTTGGCCCTGGGCCAGTCAACAGTCAGGGAAATGCAATTTCATTAACCCTTTGTCACAAGGACTCAATTCAAGTACCCCATCCAGATAAGCACTAATGTTGGCTCAGTTGTATTGCCTCAGTTTCTCTCATCAGTCTTTTTTTTTTCCCTTCTGCCTTTGGTAAGCTCTTTAGATTCAAGCACTAACCTCAGGCCAATTTTTTATTTCAAAGCTGGATTACTGCCTTAACTCCCTCTTCCTATTTTTCTACCACTTAGTTCAATGCTCTCTGACTGTGAGGATGTAACACAGCAACAAAGGACAAGGAAAAAAGACAAGGGATTAAAGTATAAATGGATCTAAATACTTAATAGCTGGAAGGAAGAAAAGTGTGACCTACCTTAATCAGAAACAAAGGGGTGACAATAGGCTTCAGCTGGCTGTGTACATAATTGTTTATTTATTTGATTAGTCATATATTTATTTATTTTTAAGGCAGCAGGTATCAAGAAAACATGCTTGAAAAGGTTTCATTCAAATGTGGCTTCAGACATGGTTTGGAAGTTTTCTACACTTTGGAAACAATCAAGGCATCATTCAAGGACAAAAAATAAAATCAGCTTTATGAAGACTAGCCCGCCAGACAAGAGGCAGTCAAGAATTGCAGATTGAGCCCACTGTGTGTAAATTACATAGGGTCTTGGCAATTCTTGAAACTTATCCACATGCCTTTAAAACTGCATATTGAAGCTCCAGGCTCTGGAGTCAAGAGATTATATAAGTCTCAGCTTCCATCACAAAATAACACTGAATGTCAACAAGGTTCCGATATCAATAAAAAACCTCCCACCTTTCATCTATCTATTTTTGACTTATGATTTTTGAAGGCAAAGTTATGGGGATGGTGTACCAACTTGTCTTTTGAGTCACTGGAGTGAGCAGTGCGGAACACATGGGGCTGCTGTGAATGTGCAGACCTCTCAAGGCTGTTGGCTGCATCCTTTACTCTCACTTCAGCTGCACTGGAAGAAGGGACAGAAGATTTGAATGGCCAGTGCAAACACCTGACTTGTGCCACCTCCTGCCTCGTGGGAAATCTGGGAGGAAAACTTGTTCTGCTGAGACTTCTTGGCCTGCCCCAAACAGAGAGTGCCTTTGGGGTTGCCCAGAGTGAAGCAGCTGAGAGTGATACATGGATTGCTTCAACCTATACCTTATTTGCTCCCCTCCTCTGAAGCACTGCAGCTTGACTCATCGCTGTAACTCATCTCAGTAGCCTCTTGAGCTCTGAGCTGGATTGGGTTTCCTTTAACAAATCAGCCTTCTAGCCCCCATTTTAACATTAATTGATTGGAGATGCTTTTAACTGTTCCTTCTGGGTGTATTAATTTTTTACAGATTGAATTTGGTTTGATGAGGCAGGAAACCTGAAACTATTCCTGGCATCTCCTGCATACTCAGAATAACCCCTTTAATGCATTTAGAGCAGCACACACCAATAGGGTGGTAACAGAGCAGGGCTGGGGACAGGGGGGCAGCAGAAGTGGGGTGGGGTGAGCCTAGGTAGTCACCTATCCATTTCCAAAAGACATCAGTAAGTGATTGCTTACCCATTTCAACTTTTATATTAAACACTCTTTTCCCAGCAATGCAGGCGTTTTGATCAGGCTGGGGCTGCTGACATTAAAAGATATTAAATATACTCAGGAGAAATATGATCAAATGTTTGAAGTGTCTAGTAAATGTGCTGTTAGCTGCCCTCTCAGGGAGGCTTAGTGCAAGCTATTGTGTTTTGCTGAGCAAGAGAAAGGCTGGAATATTAGACAAGGAATCCAAAGGCAATTTTATCAGCAGTGTTATGCAGCCCTGGAACACATTACTTTTCTATTGGAAGCTTTTCTGTTACAGCCATCAAATTACTTGCTATTCTTAAACATTGAAATGCCATTTTGCATTTTAAACCCTCCAAGTTGGCATGTGTAAAGGATTGCTGTGCTCAACAGCAATACCTCCTTCTTCTGCCACTGTGGTGAGGCTCTGGACAGGGCCAGCCTTTGATGCCCTGTTAAACCAGACAAAGGTTTCATCCTTCCTCCTCACCCAGACAGGAGTGGGAGAAACACTTGGTCGAGTTCCTCTCTCACATAGCCCTACTCAGGTCAGTGTTTAGCCCTTAGATGAAGTTGACTGATTCCATTCCTAGCAAGGTACCCTGAATCACCAAATAAGCTTTGTCCATCTTAGGGAGTGTTTGTTTCTTCCCACAAGGTTTTCTAGCCTTTTATTTACAGAGATGCAGTAACATCAAACCCCAACATTACAGCTCAACCGTTCTGCTCCCGGAGCAGAGAAAATAACAGATGAGAAGATAATTGCCAGAAGAGAAAGAGGGTTGGCCACACCAGAAGTTTATATAAAGGAACATCAGGAAAAAGAGACTGGGAGAAGATCTGCCCTGAAAAATACATCTCTGGCTATTTCTCCTCTGTTTTTCAGCTTTTGGTTTGATAAGAAGGAGCCTGAGGCTGCTCCTTCCTCTTGGCACTGGAGGGATACTGTGAGACCTCTGTAAGGTGGGCAATGTAAACACTCCCTTGCAGAAATTTTCTCATCCCTAAAGCATCATCTCTGTCCTGCAGGACTCTTCCACAGGGCTATAAAAAGGAAACCAAGTAAAAGTAAAAGGCCACTTTCTTTGGTAAAAGGCCAGGTTTCCCTTAGAGGAAAATGGATGTTATGTTTTACAGAAGAAATTCCATTTATTACTAACTAAGTTACATAGATTAGTGACATGCACAGTATTTTTGGAAAGCATCCTCATTCCTTTAAAACTTCCCAGTATATCCAAATAATACATATACAGTCATGTCTGGACTAGATGCAGTCCTTCAAAATGCTCATCTCTAGCCAAAAAGTAAATTCAGCCAAACTGAAGGACCAGCTTTTATTTTGTATTAAAGAATTCAAATACCATCTTCTGGTATACATTCACACCTTACCTGAGGTGGTCAGTCCCAGGAGCAGCCTGAAGCCTAGGACATCCCTGAGACCCAGGACTCCACATCCAAAGCACCCATATAGATGATTTGAATTCATCCTGACTTCAGTCTTGTCCACCTTTCCAAGAGGCAAGTGCCTTGTGAGGAAGGACTTGGACCATCTCATCTGTCCAATCGATTATGTGATGCTACAGGGCACGAGTGAGGACAGCAGAGCCAAGCATCATGCTCTGGGGTCCCTGCACCCACCCAGCCTTTAGCACCTGTACATGTTCCTTTTCTCCCTCCTCCCCACAACCTGGGCTGAATAGCTGAATTAGCCCAGAAGTTACCCAAGGCAGTGATTCAACAGGCTAGATAGCTAGTGCATTCTGGGCACTGAGATTAGTCATTAATTGGTCATGATGGTCAACAAGGAGCTGGCCAGTGCTCTACAGAGGGTTTTAACGCAGTGTTTGAGCACCAGCAGGTGCTGGCTTTGGTGAACAAATGGTCTCATTGAGAAAAGCAAGCCCTGGGCCCTCCTGTTTTTTAGAGCAGCATGCTTATTTTAAATTCAAACCTGCTGTCTTTTTCTGCTCCTCTTTTTCCATTGCTAAAAATGGTTTTATGACAGATCTTGATGGATATGAATTGTCTGCCATATGTTGTTTCCTTTCCTGACTTATCTCCATATGTCAAATGTACTTGGATCTGATGATCTCCATACAAATGATAACAAAACAAACAGACAAGGAGAGGCCAGACTACAGGGGAAACAGAATCTCTACCAGAGAACTGAATACCAGCAGACAGCCTTTCTACAGGAGACTGTGCAGTTTACATGCTGTCACTCAAAAACAGTGACTCCTTCTAGGCACTCTCACACATTAGCTGCTCTGTGCTAAGACAGGATGTGTTCAAGGGGAAATTCCCTCAGGATCCACCACCAAGCTTAGGATATACAGAGTAGTGAGAGACATAATAAATAAAGTTTGTTTTGCCTCCAGGATAACTAGTGCCAAGCTTTTATAATTTGGCTTTTTTTCCTGGTAAATTTGGTAAATTATCAGAAGTGCTTCAAGTGACTTAAATTTACCAAATATTTGATTTCTTAAGTCCCTTAGACACTTAAGAAAAATTGATCTCTTCTCTCTTACAGTCACTTCTTTTCTCCTTTATTTTCTTCTTACCATATTGCCATTATTTGGGTGTCTTTGAGACTTCTCCCACTCTCCAAGACAGTGAACAGCAAGGCATATTTAGAAAACACAGGATTATAAATACCTCATAATAAAAGATAGTGTAAGGTTGGAATCTTACCATGTTGTCCCTAATTACTTTTTCCCTAATGGTCCCAGTTTTGCTTTCCTAGAACAGACACAGGAATTGCTGCTCATCCTTCAGGCTGTTCCCCCCTGCAATTGGCATCTGTGAACATGGGAGTTCTTGGGCTGGCCAAAGACCCCTTGTCCTGTCTGTTGAAGAGAGGGCAGGATATTCCAGGGAGGCTGGTGACCCTGAGAACAGGTGAAGCCTTGCTCCACAGTGCTTTCCCCTCCTCTCTGTGATGGGAACTTTCTCTGAGGCAACACAGATCCAGAGTCACAATGTGCAGCCCCTGTGACCATATTGCACCACTGTAAAGGAATCACCTTTCCAATGGGAAGCATGCCTGTAGCCCTGCCTCCTTCCTACTGTGCCCAAACTTTCTTCAAGATAACATGACACAGTGCCTTTCTTCCTGGCTAAATCCACAAGGAATGAAATTGTTCTTTACAGGCCAAGGTAAATTTATGCAGTTCCTGAGAAAGAACCCACCAGCAATGTAAAAGTTAAAAACCATATTTCAGGTATGATAGCTTTTGACTTCCTCAGATTCTACATCTCTGAATCCTTCTTTTCTTTCTTTCTTCACCTCACAGTTATTGCCTTGCTGAGCTGCTCAAGGAGGGAAGCACAGTGTTGGAATAGAGATCTTTCCAAGGTTAGAGAAGACACCTTTCACTTTAACAAATGACAGTCTCCATCTGGTTAGCATCCCTCTCATGTGTCTGTAACAGATACAGGCAGAATTGATTATCTTTACTTCAGGCCTACTAATTAAAGCCCTGCTCTGATGCAATGGTATCACTAAAATTTCCACTTAGGTCATCTGTGTTTTTCTGTGGATCTGTTTTTTTTTTTCAAGACAGAGGAGATTATATTTAAGGGAGTAATTTTTTTAAGGGAGACCAGACAGCAAAGAAATGAAATGCGATAATGAGACTAAACAACCAACACAAAGGAGTTTTAAGACCTAGAATAATTCAGGTTTGAAGGGATTTTAGAAATCCATCTAAACCAAGCACAAGCTCAAAATCATCTTCAAAAGCAGTCAGGTTGCTGTGGGCCCTGTCCAAAAGTTTTGAAAATTTTCAAGGATGGTGATGACAGCCTCACTGGAGACTTGTTCCAGTGCCGGATTGCACAACTTACAGGATAATACAACAACCAAATAAAGGGGTTTGTGGCTGCTATCTGTCTCAAGCTATCCTTTCAAGGCAAAACATGGAAAGCAGGCTGCTTTGTGGCTGCTATTTGCTTGGGGCTCAGCATCTACCCAAGAAAACTTTAAGGCCCAGAAGAGGAGCTGGTAGATTGGTGTTTCAAGCTTTCATTTAACTACAAAGCACATTAAGAATGCTAACTCCTCGGGAAGTGTAACTCAGCCTGTACAGCCATTTGGTGAGCAGAGAGGAGGCAAAAAGGTCTGTAACAATTTGAAGAGCTGGTCTTGTGAACCCAGCACTTCCCAGACCATCCCTCATCAGAGGTCTGGCCACACTGCTCTTCAAAACCAAGAGGTTTTAGGGACTCACTTATCACTGACCATGCTAACAATGTTTTCATTAGTCTTACAGTGTTACACAGACCTACTTTGCTAGATAATGTGGCTGCAGCAGATTTCCTTCCATCTGTCCTATAATCTTTTCCAGGACTTTACTGAGAGGTCCAGGTCTGCAGTACACTCAAGGGGGCAGTCACAGAGGGTACACAGGGAGAAACGAGCAGCAATGGGCAATCCAGGTCAGAGGAACAACAAACCAGGTCATGCCAGCTTCAGGGCCAAAGTGGATGCATTAAAATTGTGCTCTGAGTGCTGAGCCACTGCTGAAAGAGACCTCACTGGAATGAGTGCTGATGCTTATGTGAGCAGTCAGGTACCTGAAACAGACTGAACCCTTCAAGAAATGCCTCTTTCTAAAACTCAGGTTACCACTTGCTAGTTTGAGTGTAGTTAACAGAGGTCAGAGGTTCCCTGTAGCTCCTGGGTGAGCCCTCACTTCATAAACCTTGTCACCATTTGCTCTTGTGACGATGGTGGTCCCTCAGACCTTTCTCATCGAAGGAAAGGAGATTGCAGCAGACCTTTGAATAGTCTGAGATGTTTCTAAGAAGTTTCAATACACGTAGTTGATTTGTCAAATTTACTAACACCTAAGATAAAAAGCTTGCTCTTGGTAGGCCAATACAAAGCAGACTGGTTGGGTTGGCTGTCTTCTACTTTTTGTTGTTACTACTTGTGTATTTAGAATATTAAAAAAAAAAGTGTGTTTTTTGAGCTAGCTGAAACCATAAGTTGATCCAAACAGAGTGAATAGACTGTACAACATACTTGTACACACTGCAGGTTTTTTTTTGAGTAATTCTTGAACCAACCTCTCAAATCTGAGATTTCAGTATGTAGCAGTAACGTTCACACTTGTTAAAATTCAAATCTTCTGGGTTACTTGCTCATAACCCACAGAAGTACTCTTCTTGGAAGTGCAATATAAGTAAAGAAGTAAGAGATAGTGTACATAATTCAATTCAAATTCAAGAAAAATTATCCTTGCTAATTTTTCATACCCATTCAGCTTGCAAGGACTCTGGCCTTCTGACAGTGCTTTGACAGGTAGTCTGAAAGCAGCAACCAGTTAAGCAAAAAGCTTTGGGATATGGGAAGGGCGGAGAACCAGAAGGGATCACTTTGAGTGGACTGTGACCACCCCAGCATTAGGGCTCAAAGAAAGCAACAAGTTCAGACCGTCCTTCACCATAGCCCCAGTTATCAGAAGTCTGTCTGTCTATAAGGATTTGCATAGTAAATAACTCCTAGTTTTGTCTCTGACCATTAAGTACCAGTGTTATTGCCCTTGGGGAGCACTTAATGTCTCTATCTATTTTAATTTCATATCATTTTGCACCGGTTCTTTAGAAATGTAATTTCATGCATTGCTTTGTTTCAGTCAATACCATCTAGACAAATTGAAGTCACTACATAAACAAGCTCCTTAAAGGTAATAATGCCCTGCGATGAAAAGAAAATATTTGTCTGCTTCATATGCTTGAACAGGAAAGAATTGAAAGGACCACTACCAACATCAGACAACCTCACCACTTAGTTTTATATTTCAAGAATTTGATTACGTTTTCTTGTCAAACTCTTGTGGCTCAGTACTGTTTTTACCAATATACAGTGCACTTCAAAGCTACTGGTATAATTGCTTCTGTTTAGATGGTGCCCTTTAATCAACACAAGATCTTGCACTACAGACAGCATATGTGGAACTCCTAGAAAGCCTTGCCAAGGCTTCACAGGCTCCAAAAAAACAGGCCTCTCTGTGAGTGGAAAATAATAGAAATCAGCTTCCCTAATTCTAAATAATAGAAAAAGCTTCCCTAATTAGTGCATTCAGTTTTGGTGCCATCTAAAGACTGAAGCATGTAAGTCTCCATGTTTAAAATTAATTCTACAAGACAGAGAGGAATCACTGTAGTGCACAAGCAGAAAGATGAGAGAGGAGGAAATGGAACAGCAAAACGACCATGGCACTAATGATTATGGCTAATAACAAGATATTGCAAGTGCTAAATTGTCCAGAGAGAGAGACAGAGTATGTGTGTGTGCGGGTGTGTGCATATGTGAGAGCATGAGACTAGAATCAAAAGGGTGGACTCCCAAATCTCAGTGGAGTTGAGCAAGTTTTTTAATATAAATAACTTTTTAAATGATGTTTATCTTATAGTCTATTTCGTCATTGCAAAATGTCTGTTCACAGGTTTGAGATTTTTTTCTGAAACTGATTCACCATTTGAAATTGTGTCTGAAAACCTGTTAATTAAGTCAAGTGATCTACAGTTCATTCACAAGGTGATTTTGGAAAAATTCAGTACCTAAAATTGGCCTGGTTTTGTGTAGATTTCTAGATAGATTAATATGCTTCTCTATCCCTCGCTGCTGTGCCTCATTAATTGCTAATACTGGTTTTCAAAGGTAGAATCTATTGCAAATGTAAAATTCACTGTCTGAAAAAAAAAATCACACACCTGATAAAATTCGTGGTAAAATGTAAAGGATGAAACTTTTCCTTTTTCTGAAATTTCTATGGGCACATACGCTCCTGGGAAATCTGGCCTCCTGCTTCCCTCAGGAGAACTTGGCAGGGACAACGATAACAACGTCCCAAAACAACAGAGGGCTTGCAAACATCACAGCAAAGGACTAGAGGAATCAACTTGTGGGAAAAGCAGCAGTTTGAGCCTACAACTCTTGGCATGAGACACATTTCAGACAGATGTTTTGCATAAATTGAAGAGGTATCCCAAGCAAGGACAATCCCAGCAAATTCATTTGAAATCATAAATGTTGATGGCTAGTTAATTAAAGGAATCCCTGAAATTTTTGATATTTCTGTAGTGTTAATGAGTGGAGGTATCCTGATTTTAGGTGGTACATTTCTTTGCACAAATGAAGGATGGTCACATCCTATCCTGCTAAAGCACTACTTCTCTAAATCCCCCAATATTTGAGATAATGACAACAACACAGATACTACAGCACGTGACTGCAGCTGCTGAAGTTTAATTTTATTAAGTGATATCTAAGGAGAACAAAGTAACTCCCTGCACATATTTGAAGATCAGAGTTGAAAAAGGGCAGTGTAAATGGTACCTAAACATAATAAATGTCTGTATGGTGCTAAGCAAGTCAGAGAATCTGACTGCAACACAGTGAGGACTCATACATGCCATACATCTTAAATACATTACAGGTGAGTTCCCTGATTCAGCTGCTCAGATGAATATAAAATGTAAATTATAATTTTAAAAAATTAGTTTCTAGTAGTGCAATCTACCAAGCCAAGGGACAGAATTGCCAGAAAAGGGGTAGAACACACAATTTTGAGATACAGACATATCAGTCTGATAGCTGCTCTGTCCAGAGGCAGCTAGAGGGAAGGTGATTTGGTCTCTTCCATGTATAGTTATGATTTTCTATCAGCCAGTGTTAGGGGAAAAAAGAAACTTCTGTTTTCCTGAGGGTAAAATAATCCACTCTTTCAAATTCATTTCTATGGCAACATTGATGACTCCCAGAGAATGGGACAGCGTGTTCTCCACTCCACTTTGTGTCCTGTCTTCAGACAACTCTTCCCCTGCTTGGCACCTCTTTCTGGTACTTATTGCTTCCTTGTCAGTGTCAAACCTACATCCATCACTGCTGCTGTAGGTTATGGCATCAGGCTAGAATCTGAAATCCATGGAGGCAGGACTGACAACAGGCAATAATTTAAATTAATTGAGATTTCCCTCCTCATTTGGAAACAACTCAGGGAAAACATAAACCTTGTCATATTTGAAAGATGGCTTACTCCCCTCCTGAATGAGACATGACTGAGTCTTAATCCCACTGAGTGAAACTTCAACTATTTGTATTAAGGGTTTATTATTGTCTCTGATATTTCTCCCACTCTAAATCCTATGTGCATCATTTACATGGGATTTTTAAACGGCAAAGCAAAATCCATTTGGAGAGACATTTTCCCATTTTAATAACATTTTCACACATATCAGCTAAGTCAGTCACTGTTGCAAGCTCAGCCTCCCTTTTCTGCAGTGATCAAAATTAAATGCCAGCTGATCTCCTGGGACTACAGACTGAGCCCAGCACAGCAAGATGCTGTGGTAGGTACTGATGCTCTCAGTGAATCCCATCACTACTTATTCATGTGTAATTCAACACCATGTTCTTACAGAAATCACAGGATCCTAGTCCAGCAATTTTTCTTGAGGAAGTTTCTTTATACTCTGAGACCAGACTTCAAACCACCTCACACAGTGCCAAGTTAGAACCTGCCTCCACAGTGGATCAGGTGAAGAAGTGGCCCTGAAGTTAACACAGGAGCTTAGAGGTAAAGGTGGGAGATCTTTCCTGTCAGGAACCTAAGAAGCAGATGTCAAGTTCAGGCTTTGCTCTTGTTTGGACAAACTCAATTATAAAGCTTCTGTTTTTCAAGAAGGAGCAGAACACAATTTCCTTTTTTTCTCTTCCCCACAGAACAGGTCTCTCCCTGTCTCTGCTGTAAGGAGCTGAAAGGAGAACTAGAAAGACCTGAGTGCAACCTCCCTAAGTCATGTTCAGCACTGCCTGGCTTAACCAGAACTAGCCAGGGTTCATCCAAAATAAACACTGGGGACTCCTAGCATCAGCTGTGTCTTTTTACAGGTAAGGTCCTTCTTCCTAAATATTGTGATCACATGTGTCATGCTCATTTCCTAAGGATAGTAGCCCACAACACCAAACAATTCAGAAACCTGTGCCATCAAGACCTATGGATTTGAATTGACAGAGAATATACACATGTTCTTCTGAGGATACCAGAGGAAAACAACCTCACTTGCAGAAGGCAGGAAATACTCTCATGTCAGGGGTTCTTCCATAGTTACTACCTCCTGTCATCCCCCAAGAATATCTGTCTTCTTAATAACCTGAGCCTGAGCCCCTACACTTCTATAACAGAGAGCATTTGCTGTGAGAGTAATCCTTAAGGGAGGATCACCCAGAATTTTTTACAGGACTAGAAACCATTTCAGAAAAAAAACCAACCAACCAAACAAACAAACAAAAAAAAACCAACCAAAAAAAAAAAAAACCAAAAAAACAACAAACCCCAAATGTGCAGGATCACTGTAATCACTGTATAATAAAAGACCTTTCATTCTCTCTGAAGTGTGAAATGGATCAGAGGTCACACAAGTGTTTAATTGTGAGTGCATGCAGAATCCTTTGCTGTCCATTATGTGCTGCAGTTAGAGATGGTCACAGGACACCCAAAAATTATTGAGGGTGCAAACTGGCATTGTTATAGTTCCTACTTGGGCTCATATTTTGAAAAATTAAACTTTGTTTACAGGTTGCAAGTGAACAAGATCATGGGAAATGCTATTTTATACCTAGTAGCTTTCTAACTTTATGCCAGTTTTGTTGCATGAGGATTGTGCTCAGCCTCAGTAATCCTGTCTTCAGACAAGAGGCAGAAGAACTAAGGAAATGTGCTACCATGTTTAAGCATTTGCTAGTAACATTCTGTGATTGGGACTATTCTTGCATCTGAGCTAGTCTTGCTTTGCACCTTGTACAAGGCATTCATGCCTGAACAAAGAACATACAAAATGCTACTCTTTGGATTTGGCAGCATGTTGTAGGCATTTGGCACAAGCATAAATTTCAGTGTAAAGTGCAAGGCAACAAAGAATCCAATCTCATTCACTCCACAAAGAAAAGAGGGAAAAAAAAGAAGAGTATTTTGCACTTACCTAATGATAAAATTTGCCAGGGCTGAAGAGCCTTTTTTTTTTTTAACGTTCCTATCAGCCTTGCTTTTAAAATGGAAAGAATGGTAGCTGAAGGCAACTAATAGCTTACAGGGTCAATCTCAGCAGTGGGATTTGAATGAGGAGATGAAAGAAGTCTAAAGGGAATGAAATCCCCAGACACAGAACTATGATCCTTTTGGGAATCATTCCCGTAGGGCCACTTAGCAACAGGCCACCATCCAAGCACAACACCCCTGAGAGCAGAAGAAAAACTTTCTTCTTTGTATCTTGCCCTCTCTGTTGGAAATACTGTTTTCAGCTTATTCCCTGGGGAGTCAGAGGCTCATCAGGAAGAAATAAAGCTGGCCAGTCTGGGAGTGATTGTGTCTCATGTTCTGCAAAGGCACACATTTCTCTTATCCCCAGGAAGAAAATTGCCTCATTTTATATTCAGATTCAAATGTACTGAAATTATAAGCAGTAGAATAATTACGTTCAACATGACACACTAGATCTGACCTTAATAAGACAGCCTGGTGTCCTTAGCTGTTATGGGACCAGCTCCTTCCATTTGTAGACCTGGGGATCATTTCCACATTCTCCCTCCAGTAAAAATAAGCTATGTGCTTCTTGCATCATGTCCATGTGTGACCCAGGGGCTAAAGCAGTAACTCATTCAGTTCTGTTGCGTCTGAATGTGGCTTGGCCAGTGCCACTAACATAGATACAAGGAAAGTAAACATTTACTTAGAGAGAGTAATAGACACAGCTGTGGAGTTATTTTTAATCCTTATTCGTTTGGTACTGAATTTTAGCAATGCTAGAAGAAGCAGTGACACAATGAATTGGCTCCACTGGAGTAAGAACATTCCTCTTTCACAAAGGTATTTAGTATCAAAACCTGTCACAGACCAAAATCTACCAGCTCCTTCACTTCTGACCACCAGGTCACATTGGTATTCCAGTGCTACCCCACACATTTCTGCCAGTGCTGCTCAGCCATGACCCATAGGCCCTACTATTGTAGCATCGAGCACCCCACACTCTGCAGACAAATCATTTTTCTGACAGGACAGGTATAGCACAAAACCATCACACCAGTTGGAATGGCTCGCCCTTGTTCAGAAACCTCCCTGTACTTAGAAGATGGAAAGCTGCAGGATGGGAGGGAATGGGAGGAACAGATCTGTCCAGGACATATCCTTTGGAACCTGCAGATGTGGTTTTTAATCCTTCTTTTCCTTGGGGATCAGTTAATCAAAAGTACATAACAGACGAAAATCAACACATCAGCTTTCTCCTCAGTAACAGGAGCAGCTGGAGAGAAATGTGTGGATATAACTTAGATCTAATGACTGTGTGGCAATTCTGCTCCCCAGAGAGGTGCATACATGAAAATTTGGTTAAGAGCTTGCCCCCACCCTTCCACCCTGCTTTCCCTGATGGACAAGGAATTAAGGTTTTTGCAACTAAATATTAGAAAACAGGCTATTAAAATGCTTTCTTCCAGAATTTATGCAAATGTTGCTTATTACCAGTTCAGCTTTCCATATAATTTCAGATTTCTTCAAACCAAAGGCATGAGACATGCCTTAAAACCCTGAATTGCTACTTGCTAGGTGTAAAAGGAGGCACTCTAGCATTTACTTCACAGGGATGCTGAAAGGATAACGCTGCAAATGCTTGAGAGGTTTGCAGAGGCTGTGGGTATAGTTGTTGTAGAGTATGAGGAAATACAAAAAGAACTGACTTGTGTCTTTATTGGGAATTGCATATGTATGCATCAGACCAGGAGACTTGGAGAAAAGATGTCTGTGTTATTTCCCAAGTCTATCCTTGATATTTATTCTAGATGATGGTGGAAAAACCACTTTTCCTCTCAGTACACCCACCTCTCCAGCCAGAGGATGGGAACAATACTAATGACCTTACTGAGGAGCTGAGGAGATTGGGAAAGCTGAATTCATTCACGTGCAGAATGCTCCACGGTTGGCATCACAGATCACAGGTTAGAATTAACAGTGTCATTGTCCTGGTGCAGCCCCAATGCAGCTGATTTTGAGCCTCTCATATTTCCGTGTTAAAGCAAGGAAAGCAAAAGTCAGTCTTGCTTTAACCAGCCTTGAGCTAACTGCCTGTGCTTTCTGATGTACATACCTTGGAAAAGGATGACATGGCACATTGTAGCCCTTGCATCAAGGACAACCACACAACATGAGGTTGCCTCTGCAACAGTGACAAGCCATACCACCTCTTGCATGAAGCCCCATCCCTGTTCAGTGAGCTCTACAAAACAAACCACAAACAAAAACAGAGGCTACAAGAGAACCCAAAACCTCTGTTGTACCTTTGTCCTCCAGAGCTTCCCTGGCCCACCTGGCAGAAGTTCCTCAGTGCCTATGATCTGCCTTGGAGAGCCTGGCAGGACAACACACGCCTCATGGCAGTTTGTCATTCAGCATTTCAGGTCAGGAACTTGTGTTCCCTTCCCCATAGAAAGCCTCTGACAGTAATTTTCCAAGCTTTAGTGTATTCTTTGTCTCCGAGGAAGATCCATAATCTGAAGTTGGAGAGGGTCTCCTGCACGGCAGGAACTGGTCAGTGCCCTGCTGCTTCCCAATGACAGGGATTTTGTTCCTTGTCCTATTTTTCATGGCCTCAGCATTTATAGTCTGTAGCTTCCTATACACCCTGCTCTTTGCAGTGCCACCATGAAAATGTCTGAATAAATGTGAATTTCAATAGCCATTATACTCCCAGCAACAGCAATCGCGTTCGGTTCCTCAGAGCCTGCTAATCTGCAGTAGTCATGAGGTTACTTATCTCCTGCTCTTTTCAAATACCTTGGCAGTGGATACAAAAGGGAAATGGCAGGAGCTATTCTTCTCTGGAGTCTGAGAGGTTTTTTTTTGCTCTTTCCTCTTTTTTTTTTTTTTTTAAATGCTGTTCTGTTGCTACATTACCAAGCATCACATTCAAAATCCAATGGCAAAGTTTGCAAGAGACATAAGAGATGAAAAATCCCAAATTTCTGCTAGTGTAGAGCTCTCAGCCCACAAGGGCAGCAAGCTACAGGTTCCAGAGTGCTTAGCTGTCTGTTAGCTAATTAAAGCACTGTGATCTGAGAGTTTTGAAAGATTTAGTTCAGATCTTCCTTGGGGTCATTTTTAGCTCCTATTTGCTGATGAATCCTCAGCTCCAGGTGTTGAGCTACAAAAGGATGTTTGGAGAGGGATGCTTGTAGCCATGTACTTAGGCATTGTTAAAAGGCAAAGAGAGATTTGGCTCCACAGAGACTTCTAGTGAGGATAACAAGAGCTAAAAATGTGCAAAGAAAATAAATTATGAAAAACAATTATCATTTGGATTGGATTTAGAATGCTGTTGCTATGCCTCTTATGGGGAAGAATTTGGGTTGCTGATTCACTTAATGTCTACCACTGCTGACATCCAAAGTTGAAGCCATTTCAGCAACTAAAAACTCTCCCTGAGAGCCAGTCCTCATCCTTTTTTATGTCCTTAGGTGGAGTGTCACGGAACACTGGGAGATCTCACTGCGTGGCCAACTGTGACTAAAGCAAGGCCACAGAAAAAAGCATTGAGGCACAAGCTCCATGAGTAACCAGCTAGGATGGACACACTGTTCAACAGAAACTGAGGAAAATTCTCTAACGTGGGATGAAGTGTCCCAGACAAGATCAGAGGTCTGCCAGGTGGAAATCCAGCTGTGGAGCTGGGTCTACAAAAAAAAGGGAAGTAACTGAACTTGCACTTCCAAGCATACCTGAGCAGAGCTGGGTCCTGCAAATGAAGAATAATAGAGCCAGCTAAGGTAGGACACAGAGAATAGCAGATGTGAAGGAATGAAGAGGATGCTGAAGGTGCCTAGCAAAGAGCCCCAAAAGATGGGGATGATCTGGTTCTCATGAGGAGATGGTAACAACACAACTTTATTTTCTTCTTATAGAAATTAAGAAACTTACAGTTCTTTCAGTTCAACTGTAATAATTTGATAAACAAGAGACCCTTAGTTGGTGCGCAATAATGATATCTTCATATTTGTTGTCCATCACTCAGGCTTTGGAACAAACGGATAGAACAGGATTTTCTTCTATCCTGTTGCCCAAGGTCCCAGAAGAGTCAGAAAAGGACAATGTTGAGCTCTTTGGAAGGTATCTTTATTTCCTACTGGATTTCTGCAGGCACAGTCATATATAAAAATAAACAAGACAAGGCAAAATAAAAGGAAAGAACAAGGCCTGGCAATCTAAGATAAACTCTGCTCCTTTTGCTTGCTATTGATCACCTGAACCCTGTGCTTTCATTCCTAGTCAAATTGGAGAGAGAAATAACTTAAGGATTTCAGAGAAAATAAGCCACATATGGTATACCTGAAAAAAATCTCAAAAATATCTCAAAAGCCATGGGCCAGGAGCAGAGAAATTAAGTTGAATTAAAATCTGGCTTTCTTCTCTCCTCTTCTACTCCCCCCACTGAACTGAGAAGTTTCTGCCATCATCTGCTTGTAGAAAGGCAAAGGCTTCAGGCACCTATCTTTTTCTGTGTCAGGATCATTGTAATTACATGAGCAACCATCAGTATAGTAAAGGAGTCTTTTTCTTCAGTGAGTCTGCCTGTTTGTCCAGCCTGGAAAGAATATACTTTTGGTGTCTTTCCTTGTGCATCCTCACACACTTGGCTGCTAGTAGCTTTTCCTGCCTCACGGGGATAGATATCCAGGAGTAAGAAAGCAAATGAGAGAGTGCCCAAGGTGCCTCCCAACATGATTAGGTTTGCCTTCTGAATTATTGCTGCCACAAGCTAATGAACATTTCTCCCCCAGCTTTCTCTCACAAGGACAAAAAACTCTCTTGGTTTAACAGGGTTTTCCACATGCCTGTTGTCGTGGGTACAGGCTATGCAAGCCAGAAATGAGAAATATTTTCACTGTTTGAGACAGCTGCATAAAAGTAATGAAAAAATAAAGAAGGTAGACTGTTACAGAAATCATGAAATGCAATGAATGAACTCAGATTTGCATTCAAACATTACCTCAGACACCAAATGCAGAGTAATTTGAGGTCATCTTTTGCAGCATGATTCCTTGACATCTTCTGGACATTCTAGTGCATGAATACAATTTTGTGGTATATGTGTGTGAGTATGTATATGTGCTATGAGTGTGTTTTACATGCTGATTATTTGTGTGAACTCTGGTATGGGTGTGTGTACATACATTCAGGGATTACTCTTTGAGCTGGGGGTGTTTAGCCTGGAGAGAAGGAGGCCCAGGGGTGACCTTAGTGCTTTTACAACTACCTGACAGGAGGCTGTAGAAAGGAGGGGCTCAGCCTCTTCTCCCAGGTAACAAGTGACAGGATAAGAGAAATTGGCATGAAGTTGCACTAGGGAAGGTTCAGATTGGATATGAAAATATTTCTTCACTGAACAGGTTACCAAGCTTTGGAACAGGCTCTCCAGGGATGTGCTGGAGTCACCATCTCTGGAAGTATTTAAAAGTCATGTAGATGTGGCACTTAGGGACATTGCTTAGTAGTGCATTTGGCAGTGCTGGGTTAATGGCTAGACTCAATGATCTTAAAGCTCTTTTCCCATCAGAAGGATTCTATGATTCTATGATTCTAAGCCTTTTTCCTGATGTTTACTTAAGCAAATAATAATCCAGTTGTACTTACAGCACTTTGCAGCCAGAACACTTGGGGCACTGCAGAACAACAATAGAAATGCTTCAGAACACAATACAAACACAGTATTAAAAACATCTTATAATTAAAATAAAGCATGCTGAGTTCCTGAGAGGCAAAGCCATGGAGATGTCAGAAGGGAATAAATATGTGGTTACAATGGTTTTGTTTCAAAGCACAGTGTGAGAAAATGTGGTTTAGATGGATTTAGCAGAGGAGTGATGGTGGGGTGAGTTCCTCATGCCAGAGCCCTCTCTGACAAAGACTGACTGTAAAAGCTGAGCTGTGTCTGGTGCTGACACATGGTCAAATTAAGCTTGAAGGAAGCAAGCCTGGGTTATTGCAAGGATCAGCTCTGTGAAGGGCTTTAAATGAGCAGTATCAGCATGTGACTGTTGCTCTGTGTCAGAGGAAGCAGCCATAGTGCTGAATACAGGCCATGTGAAATATGATCTTTGCCATTTTCACCTGCTAGTAGGAATTGAGGGAGAGACCTCCTAACCAATGTGGGAGCCATGTGAAGAAACAAGAAATGACACTGTGACCCCAGAGGTGAGGGCTGCTAAATAAACAGCAAAACCTGTTGTTCATACCCATGGCCCATCCCAGGTACAAAATAAAATCCCCTACCCTCCTCTTTTATTACCCTGGGCTCTTCTCAGAGATTTACCCAGAGAAACACAGGTCAGCCCACTGGTAGCACCAGCTTCCCTGCTCAGCCAGCAAGGAGACTCGACAAATGTCACTGGAGCTGTTGTTATTCCTCCCATGGCATATCTCTGAACACAGCACAGAGATATAAAGGCAGCAGAAGCCATGCAAACAAGAACCTCATGATTTGTTGAGAGCCTTCTCCAAGGCTAGTGCTATGCAACAGGAGCTGCATCTGGCGATAAGCGCCTGCCTCCAAGGCTACTGAAAGCTAAATAAGCGCGTGTTTGTTTGTTGTGCAGCAAGCAGAGCTCTAAGCTGGATGCTGCCCAGTGCTTTCCCCATGTAAATTGGGGAGTTCCTGCTCAGATGCCAAATGTTAGAGCCGCCTTTGAGTGCCTGACATTGATTTCAGTGGAATACAATTGCTGAAGCTTGATTCTCACTGAACAAAATGAAAGACCTGAAGCAAAGTTGTGCCTGGTGGAGCCGAGTTTGGTGTAGCAAGAGAAAGGAGGAACACTGCCCTCTGGCTTTTCAGCTCTTTGGAATAGGCATTTTTCACACCCAGACTCCCAGGAAAATAGTATTCCAGGAAAAATGCCAGGAAGCTCTCAAAGGAGCTTGGGGTCAGGGCTGAACCCTGCTGGGGGTGTGCATAGTGAGCTAGAAATAGTGCTGGAAGGCAAGAGTACTGAAGAGGGAAAAAGTGGTAACCAGGAAAGCACCAACACTGCAGTGGAGCACGGGTGTTCAGTATCAGCTGCCTCAAGGAGGTATCATGGGTCATGTTGCTTGTCTCACTGTCATTGCAGCAAAAGATCCCATGGCCACCTTTCTGACTGTCTTGACTACTCTCTGCCAAAGGCCCACCCTGTGAGAGACCTGAAGTAGTGTAAAAATAAACCCTGTACTTTAATATAATCCTACTGACATAAACACAATCACAAATTTCACATGCCAATTCAATCACAAATGTGACATCCATATTTTCACTCTAATCTAAAGAATATTGAATGATCTTGACCCAAACTTTATTTTAATATAACCAAGTAGGGAAAGGACCTCAGTGTATAAACAAAATTGCTTGTTTGCTTTCTCAGAACAGAGTAGAATACAAATTAGTTATCAATATTTGTACAGAACTTAGACAATGAATGCTTGGTCTTTTGGAATCTCCTCTCAAGAAAAGGACACAAAAGACACTGTTCTACCATCTTTGTGTTCCCTCCAGCAGCTTTCCCTGTGTGATGGGTAGGAAGGGGGCCTGGCTGGCATGAGGCCTATTGGAATTTCTTCTCTTTTGCAATGGCAGTACCCCCAAATGACTAATTGTTGCCTGACATGTAGGGTGCTGTATATCTCAGGTGCAGTGCTCAGTCTGCACTCCCAATGAAGTCATTAGGGGCTGAGAGAATGAGAACTTTAAGTAATATTGAATCGAGAACCAGAATAGTTTAAAATTTGTATTATCAGAGTCTCTACTGATTTTCTTCAGTCTGTGCCTTAGCTGGAAAGGTTCCTTTAGCAATAAACCCAGCATCTCTGCAAGACTCAGAGGCAGAGACTTCAAGCTGACCCACCCAAGTCTAAATTTATTAAGCGGGGACATGTAAGAACAGACACAGCAGCTCTGTCATTGCAAGGTTAAATGTTTGAAATTTAATATAGGAAAGAAGGTGAAACACCAGGATATATTGGGCCAAATGGTATAATTAACCCCCAAAGGAGGACTGAATTCCACATGTCCAGAATCTCTTAAGTGCTACCTTCCTCTCCAGAGACCTCCCATTATGCTGCCTCATGTATTATTAGTGACATTAGACCTATATCTATGGCCTCTCTCCCTGTCACAGTCTCTACACATCACACACTGACATTGTCCTTTCCTCCTTCATAAGGAATGACATTTTTGACATCACCCTATGAGCAAGGAGTAAAGAAACAACAAAGCAGCAAGCTATTGCAGGATGAAAATGCACAGATCCACCTAGTTAGTGATCTGAGAGTTTTGCAGGCAGGTGATGTAGGTTTCTTCTTCACATGGAAGGAAAAAGGATACATGGAAGAAAGAGTCTCTCCCAGTCCAGGGCACCTGGTGAGAAAGTGACAGTGTTCAGAAACTTCCAAAGTTGATTTCATTCTTTTAGGGCACCGTTACACTTTTGGGTGTTTGAATTAAAAAACCTCCTGGGGCTCCCTTGTTCATTTTGAGAAACTCCTTTCTTCTGTGAAACACTTCCCTTGGACATATGGGCATGAGGAAGTGTAGAAAATGTGCAGCCTGGGAGAAAAGTCTGGAAAGGCTGGCTATTCTAGGCATAGGTTTGAAGATGCTGAAAGAGACACTGAGGCCACTTCTGCCTTCCTGTTCTATTATTCTCCTTTTCCCCCTTCATTTTTTGCCTGAAAAGAGCTTGAGGATAACAATCAGCAGTGACACAAATAGCAGAAAATGACAGATACCTAGAAACTAATAAAGGAGATACTTTTCTGGGATTGGGCTGGGGTCCATAATAGTGTTGGAAGGTACTGAAGAACCTGACTGCCACATTGCTCCAATCTCTCTATTCAGTTTCTCACTTTAGTTTTCCTTGGTGCCAGCACTATACAGCAATGTTATATGTAAAAGAAAAAAAAAAAGGCATTTAGTGCTGCCCAATTTTCAGAGGTTCTAGCTCAGTTTTAAATCAGTCTTTACTCAAGCTCCTTCTGGCGAAAGAGCTGAATGATAATTAAATAATGGGCATGTAAAAAGGAAATGGATAAACAGAATATGAAATGTTTCCTCTGGAATTTTGTTCATTCTTCAGCCATTACCCTCTATTTATGTACAAATAGGTAAAAGGATGGGTACAAATATGTTCCAGCCTAGAAAAAGTAAAATTGATGGAGACTGGAGATGCCAGAGCAAATGAGACCTCTGAGGGCTCAGAAACAAACTCTCTGACATATCCACTCAATATTAATTGAAATGAGCTCAGGAAACTTTGCTCAGTTAAAGAAGACTGGCTGTGGGGGAAAGCAGATCCAAGCTGAACTCTGCAAAAATGTTTTCCTGGACACCTAAGATCTAGGTCAAAAGAGATGTAATTGTCCAAGGGATGCAATGTGTTATGACATCTTCCATAAGCAGTGTTCTGGAGTGCTCTGGCTTAATAATGCTTATCTTTCAGACTTATGCCACTGCAGTGTTAATGTCTGTACAGCTGGCTTGGTAGCACAACTGTACCTGGAAATGCAGATTCCCATAGACAAAGTGGACTTTTGACCCTATGAGTCAGTGAATAGCAATTAGGACAGATTATTTTCCCAGTGACATTAAATCTGGAATGAATCCATGGAATTAATTGAAATTTCAGCAATTTTATAGTAGTATAGACTTTTAAAACTTATTTAGTTGTGATACAGCAGACTTATGTTGAAAAAATCATATTTCTTGTGTCCATTCCATTTGGAGAGAGGAAACTACAGATGCCTAGAGCCAGCACTTCTCATCACCTCTGCAGACTCCCCATAAAAGCTCCAGAACAGGGATGACTTGACCAGGTTAAGCAAACCTGTATTGTCATACTAAACAGTGCCTTCTCACACCAAGCCATATTGATGGTACCACTGCAATAACATCTTACATTTCTGTAGTACCTTTCATCCCAAAGGAACCAGTGAGAGAACTTGTTTACAGGCTTTGGTGGAATGCTTTGACTCTACTTTGTTGCACATGAGCACATTAATTAAAGGGATTTTCATAACCAGCACTTGCAGCCTGTTCTGCTTCCCACTGCTGCAGAGTCCATTCCCAGAGCCT
Source organism: Leptocoma aspasia (assembly GCA_013399835.1). NCBI lineage: Eukaryota > Metazoa > Chordata > Aves > Passeriformes > Nectariniidae > Leptocoma > Leptocoma aspasia. The sequence goes on from VXAX01004361.1 coordinate 2,155,029, forward strand.
ACACAGCTCAGCCTGAAGCTGTGGAAGGCCACATCACCCACTGACCACCCAGCAAACCCCCATGTCCAACTGAAGCTGTGAATGAATGTGAAAGGCTGCCAGAGAAGAGCCACACTTTGCAGGTGAAAATCAGCGAAATCTCACTGCCCCATACAGTGAGGCATGAGGTGGGTTGTAAATCCTAAAACAATGGATAAATGGCCTGACCTATCAGATACGAAATTGGATGAAGCATATGCAGAGACTTACCAGTCTTAAGAGAGAATCTAGGTTGGATAGGGGCTAAGCAAAAGCTGAGCAGTTTTGTCATGGTGCAGTCTCAGGTTACGCTATGAATATCTAACACAGAGAGGAAAATCACTCCTTTAGCTCCACTTTTGGTGATAGCTCTCATGATGCTGAAGGCAGAATATCATTTAAGTGAATTTGATAACTAACTCTAGAAATAAGGGAATTAGAGCCATCAGTAAATCTTTTCACCTCAGAACCTAAACAAATAGAATCAAATTGCTATCTGGTGTGATCTAATTGAATTCCATGGATTTACAACCTCAGATGAACCTTTAACCAGAAAAGAGAAGAATGTAAATGTTTTGTTTTGATACTTGTGACATCACAAAGCTAATATAGCTATGCAATGAAGAAAAGATTTCTAAGCACATTTGTCTAATTTAATTCTCACTTATAATAGAAAGTAATTAAATACATTCCATGAAATTGCAAAAAGGAGAAAAGAATGCTGAAGAATGTCACTTCATTCATGGGACTGAGATGCATTTTGTTGTTTCCTGCTGTTTATCTTTAGCTCTTGCGAGCGGGAGTTCACATTTATGCTCAGTTATCAGCTGCCAACCTAGAGCCCATTGGAAGATGCATGTCATTTCCAGAAGGATCTTAATAAATACCACCAGTGGAGAGGCATTTCACACTTGGCAGTTCATCTGTCAGAGCAAGATATAACTTCCAATTATTTCCATGCCCATTCTGCAAGTGTTCATGGAAGGCAACTAATGCCCAGAAGATAATACTTAGGGAAGACACAAGTTAGAGAGGACTCACTGTTTTCATTAGGAGAGAGCACAGCTCAGCAAGCTCAGTGGTGACACTTGTCTTCCACTGGTATGCTACACCAAGTTCATCAGGCCAGTGGAAGAAAATGGAAATTTCCTTGCAACAAAGAGCTCAGTGCTACTAACAGCATTCCATGGCTCTGGGGTGCCACTGCCAAACCTCTCGCAACTACATCATGGTGGACAAATCATCTGCAGGGGGAAATAGGGCCCAGACAAGTGCTTGCATTGCACAGAAAAATTAAGAGAGCACCCTCTGGCCTCCATAGGAGCCTCTCTTTAGCAGTGTCAGAGTTACAGTCTTTTGTTTCCCTAAGAAATTCTGGAAGTTGCCAAAGTTACTCCAGCTTAAGAATAAGGCCATAAAGTTCATACATGAATCAAGTGGGTGAAAGTGGTAGCACTCACCAGAGTATGGCCCATGTCCCTCTGGACTGTGCTTCCACTGCCTTGTTTATCTGGCAATGTTCCTCTCTCCCCAGTTTCCCATCTTTTTATCATCTTCCTCCAATTCTTGGATAAGAGGGAGAATGGAATGATAGCAAACAGAGAAAACTGGATGCCTGATTCACAAGCAGGCAGCAGAAAGAGAAGTATGGGTGTCTTGCATTCCCTCCCCAATGCAGAGGCAAAGGCACAAAGAAAGGCATGCATCCACAGAATCTCAGGAAAGGTGTCCATATGAACAGTGCATCTAAGGAAAGGCATGGCTGAGAGTGTGTCCCCACAGCATCACAAGGTTGTAGCAGGTCTTGAGAAAAAGGAGCTCTGCACTTCTGGACATGTATCCCAGAGTTTTTTTTCCCTTTTCTGCTTGTCACCATGGATATCACTACATCATTACACTGCAAGTTCACCACTCCCAGCTACTGCCAGCTGGTAACTACTGAGTTTGGGGACACACACACACATTCTGAGAATGTGTAGCTCTTCTTGCTCCCAACAACACTTTAACAACAAGGGTGTTTTAACTTTTTCCTGTTCTAAGAAAATCTATGCATCAGCTTCCCCCCGCTCATGAAACATTTTTTCTGGGGCACTTCTACAAGAACCACTCCATTCTACAAAGAGTTAACGTGGAATGCAAATGAAATATATATTTTAAAGGCTGACAAAGGCATGACAAAGCTGGAGGCTACTGAGCAATATCTGCTCCTGTGAAGTGTAAACCCACTGCATTTTTTTGCCCCATAGCTTAACCTAATTCTGAGCCTCACTGGCTGGTAGAAAGGTGAAGCGCAGGGCTTTTGGACATGGCAAGATCAGCAAATTTCAGAAAGTCATAGCTCAGAGGTGTGGGTGGGTGGTTTTACACTTCTTCTTTAAGCCCAGATGCTAACCATGCTAAAATGCAAGTCTATTATGCAGCCTGGCAAGATTTCAGTGATTTTATTGAAAGGCCATTTTGTTATGTTTATTAGATTTGTCAAAAAGGCATTTTATGATGTTTATGAGAGAGCATATAAATTTATGAAACTGTAACTTTTTTTCAAAAATAGCCTTTGCTGGAAATCAAATAATGCATGTAGTAAAACCTCCCATCAGAATAATCCAGGCAGAATTTTCCATCGAGCAAGGTACAGCCTCATCCACAGAACAATCTGTGAAATACTGTCAATAAAATCCATGCTGTAAAGTGGTGGAAAAGATGCTGGGTGCATGCAGGAAGGCTGCAATGCTCCCAGCTGGGTGCAGATGTGGCCATTCTGTGTGATGTCTTTGCCTGACTACAAGTGAGGGGCCTGCTGGTTTTGTTGCCCCAGCTTTTGCAGAAGGAAGGAATGAGCTTCAGGCTCGTGTTTGGCTTTGTGTTGTGTACTGCTGCCCATAATAATCACTTGTCCCTCAGCTTTCCAGAACACGGCTGGCTGGGGTTGACACAGTGCACAGGAATGAGCCACAAGCACATCCTACACCAGCTCTCTGCTCTGTCTCCAGTCCAGAAGCCCCTTCTGCAGGGCTGTTCTTTCTCTTTGCTGCTGTTGTTGCTTTTCATTTACTGCTGTTCATTTCTCTCTCCCTCCTACACCCCCTTCAAGTAAAAAGCTGTCTTGTATTTCTGCTCAGAGAGCTCCCTTCTTCTCCTCATTTTTTTTCTTTTGTTCATCCTCCGCAATACCATCAGGATGATGTGAAACACTTGATCTCTTCCCTTTTCTTTCTTACTTAGGAGGTCAATTTGGTGCTCTGTAATTGATGCTCTCCCCTTTCTTGGAGATTGTGATGTGGCAGCAGGACAGGTTGACAAACAGATTAAGCCATGTCTGTGGCAGCTGGGATCTTGGTCACAGCCATGACAATGTTTCCAAAGTGAGTATTTTGGAGTGCCATTCCCAAGTCTCTCTTCCCAGGCAGGGGAAGATGTAGCAACAATAAAATATTTCCCATGCTGCTTCCATTTTGCTGAGGAACCCTAAGAAGTTGGAAAGGTGGGGATGAGAGGCGTTGGGAGGTTAGGCAGGAGAAATCCATGCACTAAGGAACTGAAAGAGTAGAGATGGGGAGAGAATGAAGTCAGCCCTGCCTGTGTGTCAAGGCACATTGTTCTTATGCTGGAGAAGTTCATCCTGGCATGAATGATAGAATCATAGCATTTCTGAGCTTGGAAAAGACCTTCAAGGGTCCAACTGTTAACCTAGCACTGCCAAATCCACCACTAAACCACATCCCTATTTCTGCACTTACATTTACAGCTTGCTCCATGATGTATCAAGATGAAACAGATCTAATACTCATACAGACTTAATAGCAATAACCACTGCTAGAATACTGGAAGAAATAAACTAAATACATGAAAGCTTGCAATTTCCAACTGGTACTTTTTGCACCGTTTTTATGTATTCTAAGGTACACAGTGAAAATGGTGTAAATGTACTATTCCTAGAGTGACTGTTGTCTATTAAACAGTTGCTTTTCAAAACACACATGATATTTTGGTATGGGAAAAGCAAAAAGAGTGTTGCAACGACAGAATTTCAATTTCAAAAGTTTTTTATTAAATAAGGCCCTGAAGGGCGGAGAAGGGAGGTATTTGAAAGCAGAGCACAGACAAGGGAGATGTGATCAATTTGTGTAACCAAAGAGTCGTCTCACAGGTCATCACTTCACCAACAACCCTTCTGGACCTGCTTTGTCTTGCACTCTTGGTGAGGAGGTGCAGCACTGCCTTGCTCGCTGTTCTCCCTCATTCCGCTAGGGGACACATTTAAAGCACAATGCCAAGTCCTGAAATAACCTTACTAGACCTAAACTCTGATGATGCCAAGAATGTGACTGTGACAGTGACCAGCCCAGGGGTATTTAATCTCCTTCCATTTCCACACATCTTGAAACACAGCTGAAAGCTGACAGTGTCCATCAAATAGCAAAGTGCCTTGTTTATTGCCCAAGCTCTCCCTAGCTGCAGTAGACTTGGATGCCCCTATTAAGTATCTATCCATCTGAAAGTGCTGCACTGTCATTAGTTTCATTGAGGTGCAGACATGTACCACAGTGATTGGCCTGAAAAGTGTGAAAATGCAAAAGGCTGAGAGAATGGGGATGGTAAGTAAGTGACAGTGTGCAATTACTCTGCAAATGTTAGAGGAATGATCATCACCGAACAAAATTTCCTTGCCATGGATAAGTCCGCTTTCAGCAGACTTAGAATCCACAACCCAAACAGGTTGAAGAAAACGCCCAATTCTTTTGGCCTAAAATGACATCAGTTGCAGGGCTCAAAGAACACATTGGTGTGTCTTCCCTCATCCCTCCCCCTATAACCCCAAGATACACCTGAACGTGAAGTCTACCACCACAATCTTTAGCACTCTTTTACTATAGCTATACAGCAAGTTTATGCTGTATTTAAGGATCATCCTTGTCTGGGTCTGTCCAGGGTTTTTGTTTGTTTTTCCACAGGGAAAAGGTTCTAGGTTTACAGGCATTTTACATTCTTGTAGCCCTGACTAAGTTAGAACAAGACTCCTCTCTTCCACCAGCACAGGTCACAGCACATAAGCTTCTGCACCAAATATCAGACAGAAAGCCTTGGGGAAGAAGTTGGTACATGAAATATTGACAGAGACCTTGTTTACAGACTCAGAGTTTTCTCTCCCATTTTTGCCAGTTTTATTCCATCCTTGTTGCAATGAGCTATATCCTAAGTACATCCTTCACCATCATTTTAGTATATACTCCTATATCTCCAGGTCACTCGCAGCATGTCAGCTCTTCCTGGGTGTATGATGACCTACGAATCCTGGGTGACTCCTCATTTTCTGAGCAAGGAGATTGTTATGTGTGAAACAGTGCATCAGATTTTGAGTATGTATTCACAGGCTACTTTTGGGTACATGCACCATTAGCTGAATCCCATTAGCTTGGCCCTTGATCCAGCGAGAGCCTACAGGTAAGCAGATGAAACAAGCCCGGCATGTAGAAATATCATATGGGATATCAGCAAGAGGCCAGGTAGAAAAGTTCAAAGTATAGATGTGTCCACACAAAACTTAATACACCATAGCTCATCCAAAGATTTTTGCACAAGCCACTTTTTAAATCAATCCAGTGTTTCAAAAGTGAACATTGACTTGCTGTAGTTCACTGTGTGAATTCAAAGTGTTTCAGGTTTGTAAGGAGAGGGTAGTACAAAAGCACAAATAGAATAAGCTGGCCATTAGGTAGCATTTGTCATGTGGCTGTTCATAACTGAGGAAAGCACGTGAGCAGCACAGACGAGAGAGCCACAAAAGAAAGGAGGATCAGAGGGAATGTTAGAGCTTCTTCCTCTTTAGAATTTATTTAACCCACTGACTGCTCATTGGTTTAATTAAAAAAAAGATTACTGAAAGACCTCCATAATGGATGATACGTTAAGAATACCTTAATTCAGCACTTTGGGCTGCTACCCTTTGGACTGAACATTGCCTTGGCATAATTCCAGTGACTTCTACCAAGATGCTCCCCATTACAATAGAGCTGACTTTGCCCTCTCTTCCTGGGGCCACATAACTGTGCTCGGTAGTAATGAAAGGAATGTATGAAGCAGAAATGAAACAGAAAGAACCGTATGACTGCAGCTTCATGAATTTTACTCCAGTCCAAATGAACTTGGAAAGATTTCTAGGCAAGCTTTTAAAGTCAGGGAATATTAAGGCATCAGGTTTTTTAAGTCTATCAGCACTGACACTGATTTAGTATTTTCTGTATCACTTTAAACACCAGGATTCATAGACAATCTGTCAGACTTTCAGAGGAGACTGTCCAAGCACTTTGATGTCACAAATGTCTTGGAAACCAGATGTCCTTAATATCTGTGTATTGTTAGTATTGTTGTCCACTGAGAACTTCACTTTGCCTCTGGTAGCCTGATAGGGATTACTTGACCAAAGAGAATTTGCTTCATATATTGAGGTGGCTGTTGCCAGTCCTGGTGAAGACCTGAGATCTTCTGAGGTTTGGAGCATTGTATACTGTGGGAACAACTTTACTGCACTGTGCTTTAGAGCCTTTAGAAAAGAACCAACAGGGGTGGGAAAAAAAAAAAAGCATGGCTCTGAGGGGCTCGATGACCCCTCCCCAGTGCAGTTTGCATACCTCATGATGGGATGGCAGTGGGTATCTGTCAGCTGAGTCCCACTTTCCCTTTCCTGTGCTGCCCCAGATAGGTTTGCATCCTTTCCCTGAGTCTGTTGAATCCTTTGTCTGCACACCACCAAGCCTTGATGCTCCTGTAAGATAAGCAGAAGAGTATGTGAGACTGGATGGGTTCCAAACTACTCCCTGGGCAGCTCAAAGCAGAGCAGCTTGTGGCTGAAGAGATGGCAGTGTTCAAAATACCTGGGCTACCCCAAGCCAGGGACTTGAGTTCCAACAGGGCCAATTCAACCAGCTATTCCCAGTTGCCCTTCTGCACTCCACATATTTTCCTGTCTCTAATGCTTTCGATAAGACATCACATCCTGAAGCTGTGCCTACTTTGTATGCCTACAACATATTTTGAAGCACTCTTGGTGAAAGCTGGGTTTTCCCCAGCGATTCTCAGTAATGTTTGCACCAAGAATTATCCAAATATCTAACTGACAGGAATCCTAGACCTTCTGGGGAGTAAGTTTCCTGGGAGGTATTCAATAGATAAGATATTCTGCTATGTATATATCAATATTTACAATTTCTAGGACCAAATCTGGAGTGTCACCGAATAAGTGGAAGAAAACACATATATTTTGACAGTGCTATGTAAGCATTTTGGGCCTCATATCTAATTTATAATGTGCTTTGGGATTAAAGGTTCCCTATAAATGTAAGATAATTATTAGTAACAGTATCTCCACAAGTCCCAAAACAGTCAGCTAGGAACAGATACAGGGTGTTCTGCATGTTTGTCAAACCAAACAGAACCACTATAGGAGAGTATTTCTTGTCTTTTATTAGAATGAAGCAGAGAAACAGTATGAACAAATATAATTAAAAATGCCTTCTAGATTACATGTACCCTGATTGCTCTTGCAAGCCAGATATCAAATTTTACACTGTTTTCTAGGGGTTGATTTTTACTCTATAGTTTTCATCTGATTTTACAGTCAGCATTTCTTCAATCTTATTACATTTGTAACACAATACAAAATACAACACCATTAATTTAATTTTATTTACATTTCAGAGTTATTCAGCTGGAATAAATTGAACACAATTTGATGGAAACTGTCCTGCAGGACTGACTTTAGGCACATTCAGCAAGAGTGCTTTATAAATAATGGCAGCATTTAGTACACAAAAGACACCCTCTTGGACTGGAGGATTTGCAGGAGTCGTTATCCGATGAGGGAAAAGCAACAATGCCAAGCATTGGGCTAAGCTGAACACTTCTTCTCTGGAGCCCACTTTTTAATTGCCTGTGCCTTCAGAAGAGACCTTGGCTGGAGAGCATGATGACCACACACATATAGCTCCTACAGAGAGCGGCTCCCAACTTGGGTGTTTCACTGGCACAAAATCAGCACCCTGTTAAACTCTTCAAGTGATGAAAAAGGAATGAGGAAGATCAATGTTTCTTTTGTAGTGGCCCTCAGAATTCCCAGTCAGTGATGGGGAAGCTGTTGTGAAGACACTTTGCAGAACCAAACAGACCATCCCTACCTTCCAGGTGTGTGTAAAGGGCAGCAGGTGCATCTGGGCACACAGGGCAGTGGGTTATTTGGCTTGAGTCCTGTTTGTCAGTGTGATGGAGAGTGGCCACATCACTGGCAAGCTTTTCATAGGCAACACAGTAAAGGAGTGTTTTCAACAGAGATTTGGAAAGATAATGAGGGTATTTTGCTGCTCTTTACCAAGATTCTTCCCAGTAGCAGCAAAGAAAAAAGCCCAGAAGTTGTTTCTATAAAAATGTTAACAAGTGAGAAATAGAGACTGACAGAATGATGAGGAGGAGACGACATTGTCATAGCAAAGGAGAGCTCTCTGGCAGGGTGGGAAGGGGCTTGACAGGAAAGACAAATAGCTTGCATTTGATGGAGTAAAGAAGAGGAATGTAGTAGAGAGGAGCAAAGAATGTGTAAAATCCTCAAACTGATGGATTAGGAGGATGATCTTTATAGCAGTATTTTGCAGGGATGTGCAGACTGAAAATACATTTGGCAAGACCAAAGAGAAGGATGTTTCAGTAATCAAAATGCAAGACAATTGGATTTTAGCCAGGTTAGATAAGGCCATCTGATGCTTTTTAATGGGAAGACTAGACTACTGTCATTAGTAGCAGCAACTTTCTTTCTTGCCTGGAAGTGAAAGGAAGAGTTTTGAATCAATTTTTCCTTCTGGTTATCATTGAGTTTTGTTCCAAATTCTGACAGCCTGCAGCATCCATGAGACACTCCCATTCACATCTGTGGGAGGACATAGAATCATAGAATTGTTCAGGTTGGAAAATACCTTCAAGATCATCTATCAAGTCCAACCATTAACCCAACACTGTGAAGTCCAACACTAAAGCATGTCCTTAAGTGCCACATCTACACATCTTTCAAATAAGTTCAGGAATGATGACTCCATCACTTCCTTGGGCAGCCTGTTCCAGTGCTTGAAAACCCACTCAGTGAAGGTTGAGTGGTCTTTGGTGTCCTGCCACCTCTCTAACTGAGCTTGTGTAAGTCCTGAGTGAGAGTTGGAAGATATTACTGTTAGGACAGGTAAGTGAGATTTGTTGGTGCTGATTTGGTGGTGTCTAATAGGTGGGCACTCAAGGTCAATCCTCTTATAGAACTAGCAGAAGAAATAGGGAATTCTGTTTCAGACCACTGAGATTTTTGTGATCCTTCAGCGAGACATTTGATTATGAAGGAACAGAATTGCCATGCTATACCAAACACATGGACCATATAGTTTAATAATCCTGCTGTGATAGGGCCTGTAGAAACAATTCAGATTAAGTACAAGGAACCTAGCAGAAGACAAGTAGGGAATGACTTGCCAAAAGGGGAAGTTTCTTTTAAATTCTAATCAGTTAGCAACTAGCCTAGGCCCTGAAGCAAGAGGGCTTCCATAACAAAAGAAAACACGTATTCTATTTAATAAGAACATCCCCAATTACATTATCCATATAAATGTCTAATCCCTTTATTTAAATCCTACTAATCTCTTAGGCTTAATGTTATCTTATGGGAATGTGCTAATTAGGCATTGTATAAACTGTATTTCCTTTTAACAGTTTTATATTTGCTGCCTTATATTTCCATTGAATGTTCCCTTGTCCTTGTATTCTGGGGGCATGAATAGGAGCATCTATTTCTCCCTATTTCTCCTTCTTTCTACTACCCACATTTTTCACATCCCAGTCAGGGACCTCCTCTCTGATGTGCAGCTTCCAGTGCTTCCAGATGTTCCCCAGTCAAACACCATATTCAGATTGCTTTGCAATTTCTGCCACTTGTATCTGAGAGTCTTATTCAGTATCTTTACCAAACAGAAACCAGAGCAGGGAAAGAGGAGTGTGCCATTGACCCAGTCAAAGGCATTACCATGGTTGCAGGCTGGTTTGGCCAATACTCTTAGTAGACTGGCATTTTCTACAAACTTGAGCACCCCATTATGCCTTGAGCAGGAGAATGCAGTGCACTCTCACAGTTTCTTCCCTGAGGCATTACAGTTCCAGGAAAACCCTGCAAGTGCCTGGATGTCCTCCACCACCACTTCCAGAGGTGCTGTCCTACGCCTGCTCGTGCAGGATGCCTCTGCCATTGCTCCAAACAGTTAAATAGCAGCCATGGCAGGGATTAAGAAGGTGTCTTGCTGCCAATCTTCACTGATTTTAAAAAGCATTCCTATGCTTTGTTTCCAGCCCTTTTGCAGGTGTTTGATGCTTCTTCCTCTCACCTTTTACCCACCTTGCCTTTTTAACTCTATCTTTGTGGGGGCTTAATACATGTTTTTAAATGACCAAATAAAATCTGACCATTTGTTCACATCCCATACAACCCTGCAGTGGTACTGGAGTCATGATAGTAAAGCTTAGTTCTTGCTAGACTATAAAGAGCCTGCATGGAGCCAAATATAGAAATTGTGAAAGATTTCTATATTCTGGATTCAGTACAATATTTCTTCTGGCACTCATCCAAGCTTCTCCACATTGATTTTTTTTTCTCAGAGCTTATACAGGAAGCCAAAAAGACGTTACATTGAACCCAGAAGTAAACTGATCACAAGCCAAAGATAAGTCCTCTCTCTGCAGCTATCTGAACCATTATAGCAGCATTTATTGAGTGCCTTTATTTTCCTGGTTTTAATCTGCACAGTGCTGACAGCTCCAGAAAGATCTTTCTTAATGGACTTCAATAGTGATGCAGCACTAAACTTATATATAGCACCTGCCACACCAAGGCATCCCAGTAGACTTCCCAAATAATAGAGTTTAAGCCTTCTGCTTTCATAAGCCAAAGGCAAGGCTCAAGAGAACAAAATTAGGTTTAGCTTTTAAAATATTGACAAACTTGACATTATTAATTTCAAGAGGTGAATTCATCACTGCTGGAATCGATTGCAAGGGAGAAACCATAGAAGGGTCAGCAGAGACAGTATTGGTCAGGTCACAGCCACACACCTGCATGGGAACCCAGGAAAGAAAATCTTTGTTCATTGTGCAGCAATTGCATGTTTACAGCTGTTTAACCAACTGCAATTAAAATCAGTCATCCAGAAAACCAACAAGAAGTCTGAAGTCAGACTTGCTGTATGTCATTTTGAGCTTTCATGCAGTACCATCTATGCAATGGTCTCAAAGCATTCTACAACTTTTAAGAGGTTACATCTCCCTGAGAGCAAAATAATTAAAGGTACTGCAAATGAAGACACACAAAGATCTGTGGAGATTAATTCATAGTAGTACCAATAGCAGAAACTCAGGAACTCGTTCTCAGATTCTCCATCTATCACTTAGTCAACAAAGCTTCCTGAAACTCCAAGAGACCAATGTGTTCGTTTAATGACTTCTCTTTCACTTTGGTTCCAATCCTAAGAATGGATGTATAGATGTTATTAAGGCTAAGATAGCATTAACAATTGTAGCTTTTAACTGGTATAAAGCAGGTGTCATTTCCTTTCATCAGCAGGATCTCATGCTTTGAAAGACAAGAAAGCAGAAGAACCAAATCTTGTGTTTTCTGAGCAGACCAGTCTTTCAGGAATAAATTAAACGTGTCAGAAACAATTTGCAGACCACCTGAAGAAAGAATACAAGGAGATGCTGAAATGTTTAGAACATTTATAAACACATTTAAACAGATCCTGGTAAGAGATTTTACCTCATTTCAGCAGAATAGGAAACCTATTTCCTAGCTGTCTGCATGAGCTGATGGAAACTGCTTCTGAACAGTGACTGCAAAGTCACACTTTCCAGTAGGAAACAGGGCACATGCTTACTTAGTGTTACAACTAATATGTACTTATTTTTGGTTCCATGTCTTTCAAAGTTAAATGCATCTTCAATTGATTACAGCTATTTTCTTATTCTCAAGTTACTTATCACATGTCTAATAAATCTGTGAGCACCAATCAGTGCATCAAGCTACACGTTCCCGTTTGAAACTCCTGAAATATTTTTTTTATAATGGCAATAAATGTTTTTGATTCAGACAGCATAAGTAACTGCATATTACTGATATTATGCAGAACTGAGCTTGGAATAAGGCATTTTTATTTCTCTGCTGTAAGATTGTCCTCCATGATTTTCAAACCATTCTTAGACATTTTGCTGCCAGGCAAAAGGTGACATGTAAAATCAGCTACTGGAAGGAAATGGTATGACTGGGCAAAAAGTATGCACAAAAAAAGGCAAAAAGAGCTCTTTTCTCTGAAAGAGGAAGTTTATAACCAAACTCAATGGAAAAAAAATCGTCTGGGGATTCAAACTGTTCTTATCATCCCATATGGGAGCTCCATCCTTCCCCAAGGCCATTCCCACTTTCTGCCTCCTATGAAGTCCATTTACAATCTTTTTTTGAATGTTTATTGAAGGTGTGAAGAGGGAAATATCTCTGACTGAGCTATGTCTAGTTAAGAACCAATTCGCGCCTTTCACCTAATCCACAAATTTTCAGTATCACTTCTTTACACATATAGGCAGAGCTTTTGACTGTGGAAACCAAAATGCTAACTTGGTGCCCTTGGGCTGTCCTACATTTTTTTTTTGGTGTCAGGACAATACAGCTGGGTAAGTCAGATAACAAATATCAAAGGCCCAGTTATGTCACTTTGTGAAAATATAGGAGTACTGTCAGTGCTATCCAATGAAGAAGGTACATCTTTGGATTAAACAGATCCAAAATATGAAGTATTAGTGGATTTGGATAAGAAAATGATGAAGAGATATGTTATCCCAAATGCCTAAGCCCCAGAAAGATACAGCATAAAACATGAGGCACAGTGCACAGTCAAGCTCCCCTTGGTTTATGCGTTAGACTGCATGAGCTGGGAAAGAGGCAGTATAAGAAAAGAAAGTGTATGCTACCTTTCATATCCAAATCTGGGGCAAATAGTCATCAAGAAGCAGTTGATGCTGGTATTGATAAAGGAGGAGATCAGTCTAGGCTGGGTCATGGAGCAAAGGATCAAAGAGCAAAGGGGACAAAGCACACTCCGCGGTATTATATAGGGGTGACATGTCTGATTGGCTCAGGGTCACCCCTGAGAGACACTGCCCCCGAGGCAGTGAGTTTGGTGGGGGACTGAGAAGGAGCTTTAGCACCTTGCAGGGGGCAGAATGAATGGTCACAGCTTTTTGCTAGGTTTTGTCCAGGGTTGGCATGGCATGGGACAACAAGGGAGGCGAGAGGAAGTTTAACAAATGGGTACTTTAGCCTGCGGCTTTTAGTGGTTTTGTACCTGTAGAGGATTTTATGTGCTTCATTCAGGAGCCCAGTACTTCTGGGCACTGTCACAATATAAACTACACAGGCAGTTCTGCCTTGATAAAGTTACCAGCCAGGAGCAGGGAGCCCAGAACAGATCAATATATAATGTGGGAGTCATCGGCAAACCACCTGCTTAACCAGTGTCTGGCAGCTTGTCGCCAGAAATAGAATACAGGAGACTAACATGGGTGTAAGAGATTCTGCAGTAAATAATTATGGCTTAAGCTACAGCTAACTACTGGTAGTTTGTCTCTCATCCATTTTTGTACTGCCTTACATATGGCTGCTGTCCTCATGCATTTTACTTCAATCTCCAGAAAAAGAGAAAGCTAGACATAGACCTTTTTCAGGGGTATAAATTAGAGCCTAGGTTTCAGTGTAAGCTGAACCCAAACTGGACACATTTGAAACCTAGACAGCACAGTTTAATTTTAGTAGTCCTTCAATGCCATCACATCTCCTAAGCCTGTATTTTCCAGACTCTCTATTGCCCCTCCTTTTCCTCCAGCTTACTAGAAGCTACCTGCTTGTTTCTAGCAAAGCTGAAACCCAAAATATCACAGCATTCTTCATTGCTTCCCTGCTCAGATCTCTTCAACAGCCTGAAAAGACACTACTTGCTAGGCTGAGTGCTCAGTCCTGGGTTGTCACTTGTGAGGGAAGGGGAAACAATGTTGTTTGGGTAAGCACACTGATATCTGCATGGGTGTCATGACATAGGAAATGAAAACAGACATGGGAAGATGGCAAAGGAAAGGCTTGGGAAGATGTATGTCTTGCTTTGGGGCAGGTTAAACACAATTAGACCACCTCACTATCTGCTTTACAAGGCAATGTACCACAACAGCAAGAGCTGCTAGTAAGCTCTCCCAGAGCAAGGCGGCTGACAAGGCACGCCGACAAGTGTTGATACAGGGTTAAAGCAGAGAGAGCAGAGTCCTTGTGAGAGCCCATGGCAAGAGGAGGACCAAGAAAACAAGAATAGACCTTGGGACAGATTGTGTGATTAAGTGGAGCTGGAGATAATTGTGTTTTAAAGACCTCCTGAGGAATGGGCTCCGAATAAATGCAGCAGCAGAGTTGGATCTATAGCTATGTGTAAAGCAACTGATGCATTTTTCAGCATAAGACAGGAAATGGAGAACCATGGTCTACATGAGTTCATTTCTGTTGAGCAGGTCAGTGTGCTGTTAACCAGATGTGCTGATAGCAGTGATGCAACATTGTCCCACACAGGCCCTCACAAGTCTCAGGGCTATACTGAATGAAAATGTTGACAGGAATACTAGTCTCCAAAGGTTATTGTTCACAGCCTGCTACTTGGGAATAATGTAGAAAGCTGGAGAAGATATAATTTTTAACCATCTTCTGTTTCTTGGTTTCAACACCACCGGGATGTTCAGCCCCTTTATTCCTTACTCCTGACTGGGTGCCTCCCTTTTTCTTTTTGTTTTTTTACAGAGGACAGACTTGCTACGAGCTCTGATATTCACAAGCAGGATGAATGTCCAACAGCTGCCAGCTAGCTCTCCCTATTCATTCATGTGATGATCAGTCAACAGGTGCTGAAATCTGTTGCCCATGCATGTGTGCAAACTAGCAAAGCTTTGAACCCCTTGCTGGAGAAGTCTCCTGATCTTCTCACAGATGTTATGTAGATGCACTGTGTTGCAGTAAAGATGAGCTGCTTCCAGTGGGCTTTGCTAGCAGCATGGCCATGCCTTCAGTGCACCAGATGTGTGCACTAGCAGCAGCTCAGAATATATAAACCACTGGCTCCCGGGTACTTAGATTTCAGCATTTAACTTCTGAGACCAGAGCAATGCAGTCTGCTTTTCTTTAAAAAGATACCCAGCTTTCAGTTTCAGCAGTACAGCCTCCCTTGCCTGGTTGCTGGAACCCTTTTACCCAGTGCAGCCAAGGGCCAGGTGAACAACCCCACGTGTGAGAGCAGCTATCGCCTCCTCTGCAGTAAATCAGCATTGCCAGAAAGTGCTGGAGTAGAAGGGAGAGAGTCACAGTGTGTGGCCTTCTGAAAATAGGGAGGTGATGGGCCCATCTCTGAAATGCAGGGAGGCACCTCTGAGAGTGAGTAACGGCTACCAACACCTACTCCCAATCATGATCCTGAAGGACTTGTGACACCTTCTGATCCCAGAAGTGAATGAGCTCACTTGGTAGTCAAAGTCGGTAACAGTACTTCACTAATAAGCACAGGCAGCTCATACCTCAGAGCTGTTGTCTTCAAAAGGTAGTAGAAATTCCTGAATAGCGTTTTTCAAGATTGTCTTTGACCAGGACAACAGAAAGCTTTCTTCCCTAGTGAAATGATTAGGCCTGCGCTGACACATTCTTAATCCAGCCTTGACTATGGATAACAGAATTGGAAAAAAAAAGCAGTTTGTTTCAGATCCCATTTTAGGGTGTTGAACTGTCACATTTTTTTCAGAAATAAAAGTCATTACAGACAAAGCCACTCTGCCAGCTTTCTTAAACCTCTCATGTTAACCACTGCTGGGGGGGTTAAAAAAGAAATTAATAAACTCAGCAGGTAACACAAGTGACAGTCCCAGCAACACAGACAAGCTTCAGGAGGCTAATTGTGACAGTAAGGGCTTGAGGATCCCTGCTCAGAAGTCTCTCCGTTCTTGTATTGCTTCCTAAGAGCTCCCTGATAACTTCCTCTTTCCTATCCTCCTGTTACTCCTTTCTCCATTGCTATGGTTTCTGCCTGTGGTATTTCACTGAACTATTTTCAGCTTGTTAACCATTGAGCTGCCCCGTGTTCCACTGTTGGAATCCAGGGCACAGGGAATCCAACATTCCACCTCTTCCCAGCAGCCTTCAAGATGTACCCTGTAAGCTGTCCTTCTGTTGAAAAGTTGTCTGTAAAATGTAAAATGCAATAATGTTCCTGAAACCGATATGCAAAGCCCAACAGTGATTTATTCTCTCTCTCCTGCACGCATAGCTCAGACATACAGGATCACCCAGTGTTTCATTCCTGTGCCAGCACTTGGCTCCACACCTGAGTGTAGGCATTTGCACGGGTCTTCTAGTTACACTCTTACTCCACTCACACCCTCAATTTATCCTACAAATCCACGCATTTGGAGCCCATACAGGCCAGACTCACTGCTGAAGTCAAAGATGCGTTTGAGAAGCTGGAACGGTAAGTCGATCTCCAGAAAGTGAAGAAGCTGCAGTGAGCCTGTTTCCATCTCTTCTCCCCACTCCGAGACCTCTACCTCCCTCACCCATGCACAAACACTGACAGCCACGTTCCCTCCCACCTGCTCGTAAGAAATCCCCCCTCTCACAGCAGCTCTGTACTCTGGGGGCCACCTATGTACTTGGTGTGTTACAGGCTATGAAATCTGGCATGGAGAGTCCCAAAGACTTTGGGACAAGGCTTGCCATGCCTGCTGCTGTGGGTAGGAAAAGGATGGCTGCTCCATGTGCTATGGGGAGACAGCATCTCCCCGCCTCCACCCAGCAGTGGCCTCACACCATGCAGCCAATTCCTCTTTCTGCACTGCTGGTACCATCAACAGAGCTGTGCAGGAGCAAAGTAAGGATGAGCTGCTGGAGTTTCCCAGCTGCTCCCACTGGAGCTTGTGGTCATGAAGTTCAGGTGCTGCAGCCTGTCTCTCATCCAGTCTGCTCTCCAGTTTCCGTCCCAACTACAATGTTGTTGTGCAGATCAATTTCCTTCTCTTGCAGCTGGGCCAAGGTTTCTCACCATGGCTGGTATCTTGTCAGAAGCATCTCCCTGACTACTGCTTCACTTCCAGATTCTGAGTCCTAATTCCCCCAGTTCCCTGGAAACCATGCTTTCATGGCTTGCTGCTTGGATTTCTCGTCTGTTGCTTTGCTGTCTAGGTTCTCCTCAAATTTCTCACCTGACTGAAACAAAATGGGGTATTCTGGCTTTAGCAGTAGCCTGTTAGAGTGAAATGCCTTGCAGCTTGACAGAGGGGGGCACAAAAATGCCCTGCTGAGTTCTAAGGAAAATTCAAAGCTTCAGCATTCTCCTTACCTTCGATGAGCATCATTTCCTCACTCTCTGGCAAATACTCCAGCTCCTCCAAACCGGAGTAGCAGTTCTGCCCTTCGGGTGAAAGTCTCCTTCAGATCTCAGTGTTCTCAGCCCAGGGAGAGGAGAGTAGAGCACGCTGCCCCAGGTATGTTACTGCAAGAGGCAGGACAGGATTCTCCAGCAGCCCCTCACCAATTCGCCTCCTCTTCAGTATCTGTTTAAAGCCAGTGGCTACTGTTCTGGCCTGGGGAACACTAAGCTGGTCAGGGCCACCACCTCCTCCAACCTTTCCTGCTTGTATCTTGCCATCACCTTGATGTGACAGGCAGAGTGTGAAACACTTGGGGCTCTCTGGAGGTGTGACTCCCTGCCCGGAGTCAGAAGGTGACACACATTTAACAGGATGGGCAGAAGGTTTGAGGACCACCACAAGCACTGGTCAGGCCAGCAGATGCTGCTGTATGGCATGATAGCTGTGTTTGGCTGCACAGCGTTCCTGCAAATCCAGGAGTCTGCCCAGTCATTTCCAGCCCACAGCTGGAGAAATGCATCTCAGAGGAACAGCAAGGGAACTGAGCACAAATGTGGTAGCTCAGTTTTACGGCATAAAGGGAAGCTGTCAGTGTGCACACAGCAGGGGGAAACTGTGCCATGGGTACAACTGTTAACACTTTAAACTTGTTTTATAACAGCATCAGACAAATTTGAAACAGCTGCTCTGTATGCTCTTCATTTCCAGTTCCAATGTATTTCTTTTTACTTGCTGTAAAAGAAATTGGTGCTGCTGCTGTTTACAAAATTACCCGAGCTGCACTTATGGCTTCTAACTTCTGATCTTGCTGTGATCACATGGATACCATAAACGGCAGGATCAGGGTTTGCTCTGCTTACACTGGTGCCACAGCCCTGAAAAAGCTAAATGCTAGATACATTATGGAGGGGAGCAGGCAGGGGCAGCAAGGGAGAACTGTCGGCTCTCATTTCACATTCTCTAAGACCTTTTGTCATTGAAGTACCAAACACTTTCTCATGACGCCAAGCAATTAAGCCTCCCTGACACTGGAGTGTTTATGAGGGAATTACTGCTCATCTTAGCCGTGCTCAGAAACACCAGGTCAGAAGTCAGAGAATTAATAAATCTATTGAGGTGCCAAGAAATATGTTCAGTTGCCGTGTCCCTGGGGCTGACATCTTCAGAGCAGTGGAGGAAAGAGCAGAAATAGCTTATAGTCAAACAGATTACCAGGGGCACGCACCTTCCAATCTAATGAAGGTGAACTTTTTCATATTTATACAAGATGAGAGTTTTATAATGCTTCTTTCTCTGTGTTGCATTAGGACCCAGAAGACCTAGGTGCAGACAAGATCCCTTTGCACAAGGCATTATGAAAATCCTGATGACAGGTAAAGAAAACAGAAGAAAAATATAAATATTACTAATATTCTACCTTTCCATTTAACCATATACTTTTGGCCTAAGCTGTTTTTTCAAATGGAAGGACATGTATAGTGCTTTATTAATTTTTATCTATGGAATTTATAAACCAAGTAGCTGCAGCAAAGATGATTTGGGATACCACTGTTAAGCAAACCTGGACACTGGCAGAGGAAGCAGGTCCTGGGAGGTGCTTATAGGAGCACCCAAGGCATGAGTTCTGCAAGACAGCACAGACTCTGCATTGGTTGCTATATTGGGAGTTGAGCAATGTGAATGCTATTACTAGACCTGCAGGTGCCTTCTTGTGTGACCTGAGGCAGCTTGTTTCACTTTCCAAAGCTGCTTTCCTCCTGGTAAAATTGCTATCACAATGCTTACTGGTTTGTTTTTTTTTTTTTTAAGAAGTACTGGAGACCATTTGCTAAAAAGAACATTCAAAGGCTAAGAATGGTCTTTGCTGAGTCTGCCATCCAGCAGCACCAGGAAATGCCTAGCACAAATTCAGCGTCATTAGAGATTCATAAATCTCATGGTTTCTAATAATAATGAAAGTCTCACTTATATAGAACATAGAACCATTGCATTATTTAGGTTGGAAAAGACCTTTAAGATCATTGTGTTCAACTGTTAACCCAGCACTGCTGCTAAGCCATGTCCCAAAGTACCACATCTACATGTCTTTTAACATCTGCAGGTTTATTTCTGTGTGAGTGATTTCAGTATTAGCTGCTGTCACCACACTGTGTGAGGTCACTACTCACTTTTGTTTTCTAGACACCCTCACTCCTTCTACTAAATCATGTCTAATATTCCGATTTTTTATTTGAAATACATTACCTGGCATTTTTAGACTAGCCTAGAATGTTTGTTTAATTGTACTCCAATTTTTCCATCTGTGCTTTTTTCAAAGTGCCCTGGATTACATAAGGGGCAGGAAGGGGAAGAAATACATGTATAAAAAAACCAGAAGTATTATTAATTGCCTCTGGGTTAGTCATAATAATGCAAATTGCAACTGGTTAAGAATTTTCTCTTTGACCTTGGACCCTCCATCCAGCCATTAATTGCAAAGAAATGGCATTCTCTTAGTCACAGTAATAGCAACAACAGTTTTTCATTTCTAAAAACACCATCCAATAAAGACTCCTTTACCAGAATGCCCATGAGATTATTATTTCCATTTGAAAAAACGAAACTGAGGCACAGAGAGACTTAAAATAACCAGAAGAATGTCAAAGTCCCAACTCCAAATTCTGTGTTGTAACTATTTAAACTTGTCCTTTAGTTTTCAAGCTTATGTTTTATGTTTTAAAAAGCCACAGCTAGAAAAACCTTCTAATCTGCATTACTCATAAATTAATAATTCATGGCTGGTAATTTTTTTTGTTTTGTTTTGTTTTGTTTTGAAGGCATAAGCAATGTTGAGAGCCAAGATGAGCTCAGCTTGCTTTCTTTAATCTGGAGACTTCCTTCAAGCACCAAAGAAAACTGAGTTGGATTCACTGAGGCCGAGCCAGAGGCTAAGGTGCGGGCACTCCTCTCTTCAGACAGCTTGCACTGACACCTAACTTAAACTAAATGAATAAGCAAATGCTGAGGCATTCAGCTGGATCACACCCTGCCAGGCCAGGTGCATACAAAACCCAAGGAATGCATTTCAAATGGAGAAAATGAGGTGAGCTGTGCAGTGAAGAGCAGGCACTTGCAAGCCTGGCAGCCTCAATCCCGACTCAGCCAGCCTTTGGCACAGATCAGTCACTTTTTCTGGGGTCAGATCTATGTTGCTGACTTGCTGCAGGTTAATGCCTTCATGGTCTGCAGTCTGTGCCCTGGGCTCCAGTGAATCATCATAACTGTTCACTTTTATTGTTTGCTATGGCTAGAGCTCAGACATGTCCTCTCCACTGCCCTTTCCCACATGCTCATTTTATTTTGCAGCCTCAGTACAGGTTTTAACAAGAATGATCTTCCAAAAGAAAAGATTTCACTAAGAATATCTGCCTACTGAAGAGGAATTAAAAAGTGGTGATTATTTCAATCAGTTCAAGAGTCTCTCAAACAGACTGGCATCACGAGTCACTTTTATCATTTCATGGTAATTTAGATCTCAAGATGAGAAGAAAGATGTACAATACTTGTGACATTCTCCACCTGCTCCACTTTAAAGTTGTGCACATATATTTCAGTCAGGCAATCGTGTTTATACTAAAATAAACCACCCCCAAATGTTCTGATTATATACAGGTACAACCTTTTC
Organism: Leptocoma aspasia; assembly: GCA_013399835.1. Classification (NCBI taxonomy): domain Eukaryota; kingdom Metazoa; phylum Chordata; class Aves; order Passeriformes; family Nectariniidae; genus Leptocoma; species Leptocoma aspasia. Next base: position 2,176,213 of record VXAX01004361.1, read on the forward strand.
TAGCATAGTGAGAAAGAAAAAGGGAGCTATTGAGAAACAGTGGTATTTAATTGATGCTTCTAAATTTGGTGGAGTTTTGCCTCCGGATTCTGTGAGGTCTATTACCTCATCTAATCCTGCAATGAGGTCCTGCTGAGAATGAGCTAGAAATGAACCTCAGTGAGAGGTTAAAATCAGACTTTACCATGAGAACACTTTCTGCATATGTCCTAAGAATTTATCTCTTTAGAGACATCTGTTTGTGTTTTTTACTAAATTCTGTATGTCCTGCTAGCAAATACCTTATATTTTTAGTGACAATTTTAAATAAGAATGTATGATTATAATCTCTCCCCAAATGGCCAGACAGTAAACATTAGATTTTTCAAGTATTTCAGCATCTGCAGCCTGTATTTTGCCTGCTTTTCTCTGTATTCTCTGAATTGTCTGCAAAAATATGCCTGGAGAATGGCTGCAGGGTCACTCATTAAAAAGGATAAGTACCTTCCCCATCTCTTTCATGCATTCAGATACACAACTAAAATTGCATGAGCTGTTTCTCTTGTTATGTACTTAAACTGTTGCTCACTATTCCAGGCATCACTCTTCTCCAAATTACTCCCCACCACTCAGGAGGTTTTTCCCCCCACCTAATGTATGTTTACAATGCATATTTGCTTCCAAAGGCTGAAACATGTTTTGCTCTATCTGGACCATTTGATAACTTTCTGCATATGAATATTCCCAGCCCTGTCCAATTAATAAACTACCTATCCTCCATATGTTTCCTAAGTGCTGTTTATCCATTTGTCTGTGCGTGCTTGTACATTATTGAGAAAGCATCCAGGGCCTGGACTCTGGATCAAAAGAGCCAGAGAAGATGTCAGTTAGCACTGGAACGCCTCAGGGGCCAGAGGCCTGGCTCAAGAGGAGATCTGTTGGAGGGAGAGCCCCCACACTGAATGCAGGTTGCAATGCCCTGTTCATGATGGCATTAATTTTAGATCAGCTGAACCAGTTTTCTCCTTGCCAGCCTCTAAAGAAGCATCACTCAGCTGTACTTCCCCTTGCTGCCACATTTCAACACAAAAACAGACTTTCTGGTGGTTGCAAATGGATGGATGTGATTAGCAGACACATGACACAAATCAAAACATTAAAGGGTTTAGAAAAGCAGGTACAGATTAACATACTGAATTTTCAGGAAACAACACTGAACTGATACATTGGTGATTTTGTGTTGTCTAGACAAAGTAGGAAATATCACAGATATACAAAACCAGTGTTGCAAAGGTCATATTTAAAAATGAAAAAGGCCAAATACATTATTACAAACATGGCATGAAATCAAAGCACGTGCTTCTCTCTTCTGGATTCCATAGTATTCAAATGCGTTATGATCCTGAAGTGTATCATGTGTGTCCCTGAGATTATTCTTCCTTAGGGCATCAATAGTGGGCACAGTTAGTTGTTTGTGTATCTTCACTGGCAGCATGCTTAATAAGTGTTTGCTTTGTGTAACTGCATTGTCCCTACATTCATGCTTTCCTTGTGTTTAATTTTGGAGAGAAGTACCACACCCTTGCAGGGGTTTTAAAAATCTGAACTGCTTGGAAAACTGGAATTTTGACATTATCCCAACCTCGCTTTACAAAATTATAGAATGGCCTGGGTTGGAAGGGACTTAAAGAGAGATCATCTAATTCCAACCCCAATGCCACAGGCAGGGACACATTGCAGTAGACCAAGTTGCCCATCCAAGCTGGCCTTGAACACTCAGGGATTGAGCATCCACACTTTCTTCAGGCAACTTGTTCCAGTGCCACACCCCTCTGACAGTTAAATACTTTTTTCCTTCTATCTAATCTAAACCTACTCTCTGTCAGTTTAAAGCCATTCCCCCTCATCCTTGTCCCTACATACCCATGTAAATAGACTCTCTCCATCTTTCTTCTAGGCTCCCTTTAAGTGATGAAAGCCAAGGTTTATTTGAAATGACACAGGAGTACTGAGCAGAGACTACTTCCCCACAACATTTGTAATAGTTGAAAGCTAACTCAGTATGAGTATACATTAATAGCAATTATAGGCATAAAGCCTATTAGATCATCTTTAAGAAGCCATTCCTTGTCTGAGGGGAGTTTACAGCCTCTGGTAGTAGTGCAGGTAACCAGCACAAAAAAGACCATTTCAGTTTCCAGCTGACTTAGTGGCTTAAAGGGCTGAGTTAACCAGGCTAAGGCTATTTTTTTTTTTTTTGGATGTACTCACTTCTCTTGGTACCTTCAGAAGTGTTGCCTCAGGAGCTCAGCTTTGTCCTCAAAGGGCTTTGCCAAGGGACAGCCCTGGTGCTGTTCAGTGCACAGGGTGGTCTGCAGCCACAGACACTTTGGAGAGGGCTGAGCTGCATCACTTGGGAGTCAGACAACCCCAGACTCGAATTGTTTGATAAAATCACCACCATTAGTGAACTGTCATGAACCAGCCTTTTCACAAGAAGTCTTGTTTACATTATTTCAATTCCAACTTTTTATTAGAAAGTTTTAAGCATGTGTGTACATGTACTTTGTTATTGCTTTTTTTCTGTCGTGAATTAATTTGATAGAAGATGCTTTAGGAAGCTTAATAATATCTTTGTCATAATATCTAAAGCCATAATATCTTTGTCAGAATTAGTTGTTCACATAGATTCACATACTCTGAACTTTGTTAAGAATGTTTATTATTTTCAAAGTTTAATAACCTTGGTTTTAAGTGCAAAGCAAAAAGCAAACTAAGACAGACAACAGCAGTCAGGAATAGACCAAAATTCCCCCTTCATTAATGTCACACCAGTAGTTTTCCACACATCTCTCACTCAGATCTGAAATTTCTGGCGGGGGGCGGGAGGGGGTCAGCACGATTTCCATTTCACAGACGAAACCAAGGTAGAGAAGAGTGCAGAGCTGTAACTCCCTATTGGCTAAACCAATACCAGAAGTACATTCCCCATTACTCAGCCCCCAAGTCCAGGTGCTGGAAATTCCCCTCTCCTTTCCTACCCGTCAAAGGGCGGCAGCCAGCAATGACCGTGCCGGCTGTGCTCTTCCCTCCCTGCCGTACCTTACCTCTTGCAGGTCCCGGAGAGCGGGGCCAGCGCAGCCTGCCTTCTCCCGGCTGCAGCCGCCCCACAGCTCCGTGTTCTCACGCACCTCGTGGTGTTCACCACAGGCCAGGAGACCCCCGAGTACGCCAAACACGCGCACGGCTTTACTGCGGACTGAGGGAACCGAGGACGAACATCTACAGGACAAGGAGGCCAACAGAAGGCCAAACGTCGCCCTCGGCGCCCTCCAGACCTCTCTCCAAGCAGAGCCCAAAGGGAACGAGTCCCTGTCCTCACCCGGCACCGCACCGGAGCCCCCCCAGAGCCGCCCAGCCTCCGAGGAGAGCTCCCGAGCGCGCACAGCCGGCCCGGCACACTGCGCTGGCAGCGACCAGGACAAGCGAAAGACGCTCAATGTCCCCCCGCCGGCATTGCAGCAGCTCCCGGCACGGCGGGAGCGGCCCCCCGAGACCCGCTCCCTCCAACAGACT
>VXAX01004361.1:2180445-2257029 GCA_013399835.1 Leptocoma aspasia
CGAGGCCGCCCGCGGCCCCCCCGCCGCCCGGACACCGCGGCCTTCCCGGCAGCCCGGCGGGGGAGGCCTGACCGCTTCCCCAGGCACGCAGGTTTCCTGGAGAGGCCGCCCCTCCTCTGGGGCTGCGGGCTGCGCTCCGGGGCCTGCCTTTAGCTCCTCAAAGGCGCAGATGAGTAATGCGGGCCCCTGGGTGCCCTGACGGGTGTCCCTGACACATCCCTGCCCGGGAACGGGGAGCTGTCGCTGCAATTCATGCAGGGCAGCATAACTAATGAGGAAGAAAGGCTAAGGACAAAAACGTACTTCTTTCCCCACCTTGTGAAAGCGAAGTGGTTCCTAATAGATAAGGCCCTTGTTAGCTGCTTTCTGATACCCTTTTAGGAAGAAGGCAGTAGGGGTCATTCCTGTTTGCCAAAGGTGAAAAAAAAGAGTAAATCGGTTCCCTCCTAAACTACCACCTCTAGGGTCGTGTCTGTTGAAGAAATTTCTGTTACTGATATTTTTTTTTTAATCAGATATGCCATGGGAGATGGTATTCTAGCAGATGCACATCATCATAAAATGTCTTTAGTGTCTATCACAGCAACATTAGTCCCTAATGTTCTTATTTATGGAAAATTCATAGAGTATGTGACTAAATAGACTTTTGAGGGCCCACCGGAGATTTACACTTGTCTGTGATTGTACCTTCTTGGGATTTATGTAATGCAATTTAAGGTACTCTGGGGAAGTGGAGGATGAGAGAAAAAAGGTGCAATAAGAGTGATTCAGTGATGTCACTGTACGTTTGGTTGGTTTATTGAAGTGGCAGGATTTTAAACAAAATCCCGTTTTTTAGTTATGACAGAAGCTTGAATTGCAACAACTGTTGTGGCCCTGTTGGGAGTGATCTTGCAAGACAGATTATAAATACATAGTAAATTATTTTGTTTATTTTTGTTTTGTTAGGCTCCCATATTTGTGTCTGATATATTTTGTAAAGTAGTGGAGAACAAATTTTTGCTATCTCTAATGCAGTGCACTGACTTCTGTAACGTGATACTTATGGGAGAATTGTAGAAAGTTGAAAGTGAAGTTTTTCTTTGGGCTCAACTTCTTGGCTAGTTCAGCATGTTTTGATAATGAGAAGAAAATCTGGTGCTTTGTGTTCAAGGATCTGCTTAATGGTTACAGGAGACTCTCAAGAAAACTCATTGCCTTTAAAGCTGATTTTTTTTAAACATGCTTCCATTGCACAAGCAAATATCAAGTGGTATTTTTTTGCCCTTCTCTTCAGAGTGCCATCCGTGTAGGGGTGTTTTTGTATGATAATTTTGAAAGACAGCAGTGTGGAACAAAACCCTCACTTTTTCCACTAATACAGTGAGCGAGTTAACCTGTTTTTCAGTCTCTTTAAGTGTCTGCCAGGTGCATTTCAATACACAGTGGCAAACTTAAGTATCTGTTTTTCCACTTTAAGAAACGGTGCTGTCAGTTTCCAGAGTTGATTGCTGTACTTTTCAGTCCTGAGAAAGCTTAAGTGACTACATGACCTTATTTACCTAGGCCTTGCTAGTGCTCGAGCGGATTGTCTGGTAAATCAGTGCAGATGTGCCTTTCTATTGAAGTTGCATTGTCAGGAGTTCTTAAGGGGTTACAGTTTTATGCCAGCTTTCTGAAGAAAGTAAGTCGTGATAGCAGAAAGAATTATATTTGTGTGAAGTTGAAATTCTGCTGCTCTAGATTTCAGCTAGGGTTATCATCAGCAACATGTCTTAAGACAGGGTCTTACCTGTGACTTTCATGTCATCTTCATGTCTGTCGAGTCACGTCTTGGAACAACAGGGCCAGGACGTTGAAAGCTATGAAAAGTTATGAAACTTGTAGTTTCATGTAGTAGTTTCCATTGAATTTGTAAATAAGGTAGTGTAGAGGAGCAGTATTGCTTTATGTTTTCTGGTCCCTGTCAGTGCAATGGTTGAGAGCCCTTTTACAGTTCTTCTTGAGTGAGCCCAAGCCAGTTAAGCAGCAGAGCAATTTTGTGTCTGGGGGGTCAAGCAATAAGGTCCAATTTTTTACCAAGTATAAAAGATGATGCCTTTGTTTTTTGAAATTGATTTTATGTAATGGACTGTTTGTAGTAAGATGCATGCTTCCTGCAGTAAGCTACAATGACAGGAAACATTAAGAAAAAGACTGAAAGCAGTATTAAAATTGAAGTAAGCTGTGGGTTACTGTGCTAAAGCTTGCCCGTTGGTTGAACAGGGCTAGAAGTAGCTCCAGAGACACGTGTTGATAGTGATGGCATGCAAAGAGATTACAGGAGCAGGCTAGTGTGTACTATTGCATTGAAGTTGGAGGGGTTCTTATTTTAAAAGACTTGGGTTTATATTAGAAATTCAGATCCTCTAGGTTTCAGGAATCTCTAGAGACTGGAAAACTACTAAACTCTTGATGTTTCAAGATCTAAGAGACTGAAAAATGAACAGCTGAAAGAAGATACTTTTGAGTGAGGCTGTTAAGAACTTCTGAAACATCTGCTTAAGGTCAACAACTAACGTTGGCTTGCCTTTTGTTGAAGATCATGGAATCCATCCTTAAATCTGCAGACTCGCCCTTCTTTTTAGCATCTTCAGTCTGTCATTTCTGCTCCAGTAAAGTTTAAATGGAGCACTGAGATGATCTTTATATTTTACAAAATCATTTCACTTACCCAGATAATCTCAATTGGGAAACCTCATCGGTATTCATGTTATTTATGAAAAATTCATACAACTTAGTGTTTGGAAATATTTTGCTCCCGTTTCTCCCTATTTTTATATCTTCAACTTCAGTCATTAGCAACTGTCTCACTATTTACTGGAATACTCTTAGTGTACAAAGATTGGAAAGGGTTCAGTATGCAAGGTTTTTTTTTGATTACTTCATCTAAAGTATGCTGTACTTAACTTCTGATTCTTATGACCTGGAAAAATGCTTTCTTATTTTCCTGGTTTAACAGACCAGAGAATCATAGAAACATGTAATGTTTATTTTTTCTTAGACTACTGGATTTCAGAAGCCTTTCCCTTGTGGTGTATATGAGCTCAAGGTTGAAGATTTTATAGATACAGGAAAATATTACTGCAAGTATTATATTCCAGTTAAGCCTTTTTGCTTATTAGAGATGAGGCTGATTCTTTAATGACCTACATGTTGGCAGTTTTCCTTTGACTTGTAAAGATCTCCATGAAGGTTTCACTTGTGAGTGAAACCATCAGAGGGCTGGGGATACTACTGTTAAATGGCTATATGCATAGAAGGGACTTGTAAGCTGGTGGTAGCATATACTGTGAAAAGAGTATGTCAGAGAAGGTAATACTTTTACAATTCTATTTGTACTGTAGCGACTGCTGCTTATCTTTTTTATTGTCCAGACTGATACCATACCACTGCATTTAGTGCCTTAGTACCAGAAAAGAAGGAAATATGTTAATAGACGTAAAACAAATGAATTCCATTCTTGAAATGGTGGCAGCCAGCAGGAAGTTGATTGAAAACACAGTATGATTAGTTTCATCTCATCTTAGTTCTGGCAACTATAAGGTACTGTAGTCAGCTAAAACTGATAGCAATATTATTTGAGAACATGCCAGCAGGGCTTTTGCAGGATGTTGTCATTTGCTCTGCCTTTTTCTGACACTGCATGCATCGTATGTGTGATGAGACACTGTGCCCCAAGCATTTTGTGCAGGCCCAATTCAGAGTTTATTTCTGAGTCTGGATTTTCCAGTCACTTATGTATCATCAGATCCTTGTCATGCCAATCTGGCTCTTTCCTCAAACAAAAAATTTTGTTTGCTAAAATTAAACATTTGATCAAACGGTGAATCATTTAACATAAGCATAATGAGTTTGTGAGTGTATATCACCAAAGCTTGCTTTTAGCTTTTAAACAAACAATGGTTATGTATGTGTGCCATTTAGAAGCCCCTTTTCTGACTAGTCTTTTCTTTACTTTTTTTTTGGTGATCACAGCTGTTCATTCCATAGGAACTCTCACTGTTCCTTTTTAATAAACACTGCCTTTTAATAAACACTATCTCACAGGCAGTGTAGGTCATTGTGAATGCATAATGCCTCCCTAAACCTAATTTTGCTTTAATCGTCGTTGCAGCCTCACGTAGATGTTCCTAAATGAAGCTTGAGTAAGCTGTTGAAATATGTATCTTTCCTTCTGAGAATCTTTTTTCACTGGGCTTGGATCATGCAGTTCCTTAGCCAGGCTTTCACTGACTGGCACTTTGGATCAGATGCTGGAGTAGGCAATGAATTTGTCAGTTTATGTGAGACAGTGTACTCTATTTTGCTCTTAGGTTAAGACTAAAAATACTTCAATGTTGTAATTTTTTAATATTATGCATGAATTTATATAATACTCTGTTAAATTCTTGGGTAAAATAACTTGAAGCAGTTTTTATTTAACCCAGCATTAACTGCTGTAATAATATATCTATTGGTGTGTTGCACAAATAGAAGTGACAGATTATTTAGCTGCGAAACAAAGGGTCTGATGAGAAATTGATTTATTTACAACTTTCCTACAAAGTGCTACAGTGTATGATAAGGGATATTGGAGAGACATTGAAATTATTTGCTTAGATCCTAATTTTAGATGATACTGAGAATTATGAGATAGAGAAGCTTCTGTTGAGGAGAGAGTGGTGATGAGGAATTGAGCTTTGTCATGTTCCCTGTTTGAATAAAAATACGCAGGATAAAGAATGATAAATTGTGATTTCTCTCAATCATAATACAGCTAGAAGGACATATCCAATAAAGTCAAAAGGTATAAATTTTATCCACTTTTTTGTACAGTGAGCTCTTGCAACTGCAGTTGCAAGGTATCACATTTTTGCTAAGTTTTCCATTTGCTGCAGAAGCTTACCTTGTGAAATGGGGCTTATTGGCACTTGAAGTAAAAGCAGATGAACTGGATTTAAAACTTTAACTGTAATAAGCTCTTTTCTAGGAATGTGAAAACAATGCTTTCTTTTGCAGTACTTAATAGAATAGACAAAGCAAAAAGGAGATTTTGTTATTTAATGAAAACCAGCTGCTCTGGATCAGACCAAAGATAGATCCAGCCCTGTTTCTGATTTGGGTGGTAAGTGATGCTGAGGGAATAAGCATAAGGACAGAGCAAGCATGCAGTGATGCTTATCTTGGTACACCTCCATTGCTTCTGGCACTCTGACACAAGGTTTTCCTCTGTTTTATACATTTGCAGCTTAGTAGGTATTACCTATTTTTTCAATAAATTTGCATAATGAATTGGGGAGGCCACATGTACTCTTGACCGTTAAAATGTCCTGCAGGAAGATGTTCCATAATTTAACCATTCTCTCTGTGGGGAAAAAAAGTAATTGATTTTGTGTCCTTTAAAGTTGCTGTGTGATGATTCTAAGGAGTGAATAAATTCAAACAGCTGGTGTATGAGGGCGTTTTATTTAAGAAGATCCGAAAATAGGCCTTCTTGATTAAAAATGTATGTTAACTTAGTGCAGCCAGAATTTGAGGAAAAAGCCGTCTTGCTTAAACCATGAATTTATTCAAAATCTGTATATAAAATGCTTTATAAATTTTTTAAATTTTAAATGGGTGCTGTGTTAATTATAGACAGGCATACCCAGCACCTTTTAATCTAATTGTCACTTCCTCATCAGTCAGAATGAAATTCACTATCATAGCTGCTGTTCTTACAAGTGGAACAAACAAGGAAGAAGTAGATTGTCCTCCTTTTTGAAGCTTGGAGGAGTTAAAAGTTACTGTGTCTAGGTCACCTTCTCAGTTTCTGTCTTCCTGTGCGACAGACGCTTCTTCATGTCTTCTGTAAACTGTGATTAGTCAAAGGTATTACTGTTTGGGCAGTGCTGACAATTATTCCAGTTAGTGCTAGGAAATATCTGTCTTAATGCTAATTAGTAAAATGTTCAAATGTTGTACGGTACCATAGATGTGTTTTGTATAATGCTTCATTTTGACGAAGATGCTTTCGGGTCTCAAAAGTTTTTGATGATAAGCCCAGTCAGTCAGAGGGTTATAGTACAGATATCAGTTTTGGGGAAATACTGCTGCTGATTTTAATTCCGTAAATTTCAAACAATTTACCACTTCTGTTGAAATTTGATGTTAATGTTATTGCTGCATGTTGGTCAGCTGTTGAAGTCTCAAATTGGTGGAAGCCTCACGACTCAGTATTTCTTTCAAGGTGTTGAAATCAGTGATGCAAAACATTAAGTAGAGAGAATGATCCTTGATTGATGTATTTATTGGAGATGTGTGGTTTTGACTTGAATGTTTTCACTAACATGCTATGCCATCACTGGATTTTAATTTCTTTTTAAATTTGAAGTTAGTGCGTATAAATAGACACAGGCTTTCTTTGGAGCCAGTGGGTAAAAATTATGGATGTGATATACTTTCTCAGCCAATTACTGCTTATATTCTTTGAAGTTAAAAATGTAATTGTGTTCATGTGTCTCCTCAAATATGCAACCCTGACTGATGTAATTAACATTGTACTTCAAAAGTTAAGACAAATGTCTTGTGAGTGTTGGGGACAGCGTTTGACCTTGATTGTGTCGAAACCCTTATTTGGGTTAAGATAGACTTCATATTCACTTTAGGCTGGTAAATTCCGTTGATATTTTCTCCCTCTTTTTTTCTCCTTTTTTAACTGAAGTTTCAGAAATATTTCCTGTCTGTTTTGAACAGCCAGGACTCTCTAGGATGGAGTCCCTTCTTTGCTTTTGGAAGAAGAATTGAAAATCAGGCAGTAGCTGCATCATGGATCAACTTCTCTCGATGATAGATCTGTGTAGAAACTTAGGTCAGAGTAGCTACAGATATTAAAATGGCATCTCCTCAGGACACTGAGAAGGCCACATTAACAAAGTATTGTTGAGGACACCATATGCATTGAATAATAAATGGTTCTGACAAATGAAACATTTGTGTGAATGCCCTCAATGGTTTCAGGCTGTTTAGATTAACGTACAGAAGTAGTGGGTTGGTATTTTTAGGTTCTGCAAAAATGCCCAGTCATTATCTTCTAATTTAAGATTTTGATGTAAAGCAATTTTTGTAATAGAGATGGGTCTTTTGTTTGAATTGGTGGAAAGTTTATGTACTTAAAGAGTGTGGGGTTAAGCTTCTATTTTTTTGACACTTTTTTGAAATCTTGAGTGTCAAACAGTGTATTGTAATGCATAGCTCCATTAACTCTAAGTTATTCCTTACCTGTACTCAGGAAAACATAGTAGTTGCAGGGTTGCTGTATTCCATGAGGAGAAGGAAGATGTTTGCAATTGTGTGTTCAGTTTCTGTTTATAGCATCTGACTAGTAGCATTGTGGTAAGTGCAGTACTTGCCTGTACAGAGAAGTTGTATTAGAAAATTGTTGATGGATTTTTACACTTAATGTGTCATCTGGTGTTTTCCCTGCAGCAGAGAATGCTGCTCCATGCTCTGTATGAAAGACTTTTAGGTATCCTGTTTGATTCCATCTGTTTAATCTGGCCACCGTTTGCATGCTCTGAACTTGAACAATATAAGTCAATGCAAGGAAGATAAATTTCAGTTTGTAAATACTGTAGTATTTTTGTTAGTGCTTTAAGGAAATTTATTTCTAATATTACTTTAATCAGTGTTATGTCCTTTAATAAATGTATTTTGGCTAGTTTGGATTTCCAGTATTGTGTGGTGTAAATTAGAGACTAACAGAAAGTAATGAAAAATTTTGAATGGAGATAGAAACCGGTTTTCCTAAAATAATTTTAATAAGCAGTCAGACAAACAGAGAAAAAGAGTTTGGTTGATGATTACTGTCTTTAGTTTTTGGCTCTTTAGATTATATAGTGTCTAATGTTGGGTGACTTGTTTATTTGAAGGCCTGTCTTGGTAATGTATATATTTAACTTCTGCTTGGTTGAATGTACTATTTAAGTTGAAAGTCCTATTTAAATCCTAATCTAAGGAAGGGAGAGGAGAAAGGAGCACAATACTAAATTTGAAGCAGTGTTTCAAAGAAGGAAAAGCAGGCTGGTTTCGTGACAACCACCTAGTTGTGCCCTTAGAAAAGGAGAATCCAAAGTCATGTCCTCGCTGACTTAATTCCTAAAAATCATCCTTCACAATATGACTGTTACTGGTATCAACTCTGTCGCCATAACTGCAGCATTTTAATCTCTCATTGTTATATTCAGAGGTGTCTCAGAGGAAGCTGCATGTATAAAGTATGCAAAATGCTGTCATTTAGCAAGAGTCCCTCAGTACTGGAAATTGTGTTGTCCTCTAACTATTGATTAGATGCTATTTTGGTCCAAGATAATGTCAATATTAAGGAGCCTGGTTTTTTGATAAATCAATCAAGTGTCTTTGAAACTTTTCTTGAACAAGTACCCACTATTACTGAGTCTAATGCATTTTTTTACCTGAAGCAAGAAGAATTCTAGGTTGGGTATTGCTGACACCAGTTTACAGGACAAGGCATTAGTAATGCTTGTTCATTGCTTAATGCCCTACTGTTACCTTTTCCTTAGTAATCTCCTTCAGTCAACTAATGGACAATAATGGTTTCCAAAATTGTCTGGGTGTTAACAAATGCTTGCTTATTCATGCAGATAGGTTTCAAGTGTTCCCCTTAATTGTTAACATGTTTATCAATTTAAAATCCATTCATTTCTATTTTTAGAATAAACTTTTGACTGTGTACTTCTGTGAAAGAATCAAAGCAATTATCATATAGCATGTTTCCATAATGAAGATTCTCTCCAATTTTAATTTGCAAGTATGTTAGAATAATTACTCCATTTTTAATAGGAAAAAAGCATTGTAATTTAAAATTTTAAAATGCTCAGAATTTTACAAAATTTAAAATACATTTAAAATTCTTTGAAGAAGCTGAAATACTGTTATGTTTTTTTTATTTTTTTACATAGACATGTGGATGAACGATCATTTTTGTTATAACTTATAAAGGGCTTTTAGGATTAGTCCATGTATACTCAGTACCTTCCCTAGGTGTTGACTCATTTTTGAACTTTTGAAAGAAACCAATTAATAATAATATTTACACACTTCAAATACATTGTTCTTGGCATTGAGACTTTGTGATTAGTACTTCTTGGCAAAATAATTGAAATTAAACTTGCCTTGGAAATAATAATTAAGGTGGAGCAGGTTGACTCCTTTTATTTAGGAAAGTGGACTAACTCTGCTGCTTTTTAGCTTCTGGCATTGTCAAACACATGGAGTGTTTTTGATATTCCTAGCATATCTATTTTGGAGGATAATTCTTTTCCAGAATCCAAGTTAGATGTTAGAACGCCTCTGCCTATAGTGTTGAATGTCACTATATATTCTTCTCTTCTTTTGACTGTAGTTTTTAGCAGTTGTTTTATTTTGGACATTGAATGTGTTCCTGTTTAACTTTCTCTTGGGTACTGCTTTGGACGTTGTGCTCTAATGCTGATTTTTTTTTAAGACATCTGTTTATTACAAGACTTTAGAGACTATAGACCCATAAAGATATGGGTAGTAGGATGTTCATTTTTAATAAAAGTCCTCTTTTTACATTTAAGTTTGGAAAGGATTTATTGCTGTTTCCGCTGCTGATACACTGTGTGACAGTCAGTCCATGATTTTCTCTTCATGGACTCTCTCTGTTTCCATTTGTGAATCATATATCCCTCTTCATTCAATTCCACAGTGCTTCAGGAGCCTTGAATGAGAGATGTTATAGCAAGGAGTATTTAGGAGCAAGGAGAACTTTCATTTAGAAATGGGTGTTTGTTTTAAATCAGAACTTGCTGTAGGACAATATTGACCCATTGACACGTTGTTTCCCAGGCGGTTCATCTAGAAGGAAGTGTTTGTGGTGGGTGGAGGAAATCTCTTTCAATCAGAAGAGTTGCTATGCAATTAGAAGAGCAAGAACTGCCTGCATTACACATCTGCGAGTCTCAGGTGGTTTTGCAGCACTCTCTTGATGAAGATAGGACCCCATTATTATCCATTATTCCGTGATGCAGTCTCTCCTTTGACTATTAAAGTTCTTGTGTGACTAATTCAGGAAAGACCAGAAATCTTTCTGGTGAATAATTAACACTTCCTGTTCTGCTCAAGTGACTTGCAAAGAGAGATTCAAAAGGTAAAAACAAAACCACAGTGATGTGTATTACAGTGATGTTTATTATTATATAGCAAATTGATGCATTATACTGAAAACACAATCACTCAGTGGTATAACAAGAACTCTAGCATTACAGTTTAAAATTGAGTTGCCTGAGCTGAAGTGCAGCCGAAATTCGGATAACAGAAAATACTGGTTGGTTGGAACTGCTGTAATTGGAATCCCAAAGTAAACAGAACTAGACCAGTGCTTTGAGAAACTTAAGTCTGCAGCTTTCAGAGATTATTTTGTTATTGTTGTTGCTTTCTGTGGTTTTTTTCCCTCCCTTTCAGATCCAGTTTCCATCACACTCCTAGATGCCATTGAGACGGTGATTTAGCTGCTTTCCTATTAGCATTCTTTTTGACCTTATTATTTCAGTTTGCTGATTTAGAGTGGCTTTCTCACTTCTGCTAGCAAGGTATTTTTTGCAAACTTGTAGAAAGAGAAGATGTTCTTTTGTTTTTAATTATTATTTTTGAGGACTATTTAAGGCTGCTAAACCACCAATGAGTATTTAAATCAGTTTATGGTCCGAATGGATTTATACTTCTTTTAAGGTTACCTAATAAAATTCTGACACAAATGGAAGCTTCAAGGACTTGTGTTCTTTGGGTGTCCATGAAGGCAGTTACAGAAGAGGGCATGGGAAATGGTGAGCATGATCCTCATCTTGGGGTTATTAGCTGGTTAATCAGTGGTGCTTAACTTTCTTCGGCTTAGTTTTCTTGTCCCTCGTCATTCTGCAGGACAAATTCTGAAGGTAAGTGTTACATTTTTAGTAGCACAGCTGACTACTTAATTTGGAAAAAGTAGACCAGCTTTTGGAGGCACAGGCATTTCGTCAGTGTATGAGAAAGCTAATCTACTTTTTCTAAGTATAAAGCTAGATATTACCTCTGTCCCCAAAATCAGTCTTGCCCATACCCTTAGGTCATCAGGGTTGCAGCAATGACGGGAGAGACGAGTGTGTTCTACCAGCCAGGGCAGGTGGCCTGATTTAATGTTTCTGTATTTTTTTCAGCTGTTTTCATGTGTATGTTGTTCAGAAACGCCTGTTTGTGGCATGATATGTAGCAAACACTAAATGTGGTATTCTCCTTACCACAAAAGATTGAACTGTTGACTTTGTACCATCTAGAAAAAGGTAGAGATGTGTTGAAATCACTTTGAGTCTAGTTGAATTAGGCAAGTGTAAACATTTTCTTTGAGTGGGTATAGGTAGTATTTTACTTCCCCAAAAGAGAGCAAAATCATCTACGTGACTTGACTGGAGAAGAATGATGCTTAGCTGAAAATCCAAAATTGTCATCTGCCAGTCTACTGTTTGCACAGAGTTAGATGTTGGGTAAAAATTTTGGGAAGTAAGAGGGCAGGAAAACAATGTACATGAAATTAGTAATTTACATATTTTCTGTTCATTAGTTTAATAGTTGAAGACACTTTTTTTGGTTCTGTTGCATGTCACTAAATTTCCCAGACTTCTGTCATGCATTAGTGTAAATGGAGAGTGACAGAAGATTCTGTGGGCTCCTTTCATAAGGGGCCTTCCATGTGTAAAGGATGCAACTGAAGAAGGTGCATAGTTTTGTGACTATAAGCCTAAAGTCAGGCAGAATCATGGAAATACCAGGTTTTCTTTGTTATTGAAGACTAGAGATGATTGAAGAGTTATGGGCTGATACTGCTGCTTGCCTAATTTTTAAAACTCATTTGAACTCTTGTTTCTGTTTAGGATTCAGCTTTAATTTGATGTAGTTAATGAAGCAGTAGAGTTGCAGTTTGCAGCTGCAGCCTGGCACAGTGGTTAGGTGGTTAAAACTTGCTTGTTCTTGTGTACTGAGAAGGTTACACATAGCTTGGACGGGAGTTCAGGATGAGGTAAGGTTTCGGGGCTCATTTGTGTTCCTTGCTGTTAATGATCACACTGCTAGCTTACCATGCCTTTGCCTGAGATTGCCTTCAGAGATGCATAAAAAGCTGCTCTAACGAAAGAGCCTTTGCTGTTTGCCTGCATGAGAATAAAATATTTAACTTGGCCCTGATCTCCCACTGTTGGAATTGGATGAAATAAATGTACTGATTGTGATTTATTTCCTCAGTCTCCATTATTAGAGGAAAGTAAGAAGTTGAGGCTTGTTCCCACACTTTCTCCATGTTATTCTAAAATAGGAAAATGGTGAGACTAATAGTGGTTTCTCTGAGTGCTGTGATGCCCTTCTTTTTTTAATTCATGTAAATAATTCTAGGCTGTCTACTTTGAACACTTAGAAAATAGTAAAAGCTACCTTGTGAAAATGACAGCTGTGAAGATTACAGTTTACATTAACGTGGATCACTGAAGATGGAAAAGCCGAAATATCACCCTATGGAAAGGTTTCCTTCTCCTGTCATGGGATGAAGGATGTAGGATGAAGGATATTTTTTTCACTAGATGTTTAAAACCCTTGAACTTTAAAGCAAAATATGCATTCTGAATTCTTTTTACCCTGGTAATTGAAATGCAGTTGCCTGAGACCTGGGAAGCATGCTGTGTGAAACAGGAGAAAGGCACAATGAGTTACATAGGGGGTCTCATCCCATCTTCACATCTGACTGACCCCCTTTGTAGAAAGTACTGTTCCCTGACCTGCCAGCCACTGCAGGGCGCGTGCAGCAGCTCATTTCCTCCACTTCCCATGGAGACATGACCAGTGAAACACAGTGGAGAAGAGTGAGCTGCCCCTACAGCTGGTGCACACTGCCTTCTCTAGTGGCTGTGGTCTTACTTCGGGGGCTTTCACCTGAACAGCAGTGGAGTAAGAGCTCCTGACTCAGCTTCCAAGGCACCGTGTGAGAGACTGTCCACAAACATCTACACTCGAGAACAAGTTTAGGCTGGCAAAACTTTAAAGGAGATAGGAAGAGGGGAGGGAAAGCATGTTCGTGTTTTGATTAGTCCTTTAGTTCCCTTGTTGCCTTTTCTTCTAAGTTCTCCAAGTACAAAAGAAAACTTTAGGTGTTTTTATTTTTGTCAACAAAAAAATATAATAGTTTTGGTTGACCTTGTTCTGTCTGTCCTCCAGCCATTAAATTTTAGTTCTGCTGCACTTGCATAAAGGCTTTAGTTACAAATTTATAAGGGAAATGTCAAGTGGCTAGTCACAGAGTGTGATCTATCTTATTATGTAGACACTGCAAACTTCTCCACATACTGCTTGAAACTCTTTAGAAAAAGCCTCACTGCTTTTGTGCAATTGAATTATGACAGCAAGAAACACATTACAGAATGGTAAGCACCAATGCTTTTTACAATTTTGCTTTAGATCTTGACGGAGTCAGTAGGACATTGGAGGGTAAGGTTTAAGATGTTTGAGAGATCCTGACTATTTACTTAAAAGAGGCTGCTGATGGATTTTATGTAGTTTTGAAGTACTTCTCTTCAATTAATTGTATGAATTAACAGAACTTACATGTTTAAAATGTAAAAGTGGCCTGATGTAGATCAGTCTATTTAAATTTGGGAGTTCAGATTTGTGGGTCACTGATTAGCTGAACAGATTTGGTTATGTCAATCTTGTTTCCAAACAAGACTTGCTGCTGTTGATAAGCACATTTGATGATTGACCTAATCACTCAACTAACCCCCCATCATTTAGGATGCATAGTGTTTACTTAGTTGCATTTCTCATTAGTTAGATGCTGAGAGGAAATGAGATTAGCAGGTTTTGTTTATGTTTTGCTAGATTCTTATATAACACTTTCTTATACTGCTGCATTACTAAAATGATAAATAGGAAATGCTGGGCTTTTCAAAAAAGATAAGCCTCTGCTCGTTTCTTTGAGCTTTACGTGATTTTTTACAATTTGCAAGTGATAGCCATGTACATCCTGCTTTTCAGAGCTGCCACAGAGACTGAAATATAAGATAAATACTTTTTTTGTTAATACTTCAATTCTGCTAAACCTAAACTTGGAACACCAATCACATGAAAATATTTATTTGTACTTTAGGGACACAAAGAGTTCCCTAAACTGAAAAAAACAATTTGTCAAGCTGACATTATGCAGAATTGTCAACTGTTAATAAACCAGGGTATTTTGCACTAGGGTAGTTCAAAATCCTAAAATGGAATTCCTTTCCAAAGCACGTAAAAGAAGTGTGATACAACATAGACCAGGAAGTACCTGCACCTAGTAGAGATACCAATGAGTTCAGCTGCAAAAGTATAAAGTTGGGAAAAATGCAGAGAAGATTGAAAATCAAATTATTTGTTATCCTACTGCAAACTTAAAGGGAGATTTGTGAATGGAAGGTGTGTATGAGGAATGCTGAATGATCTCTACTGGGTATATAATTTGCTACTTACAGGAGCAAAATTTGCATGGTGACTGGGTAAGAGCAGAGGGCAGAATTGCTTGCACACTGTACAACCTGTGAGCAGTCATTTGAGCTCAGTTTCAGAGGAGGCACAGAACTTTTTGTTGCAGTGGATGGGTATTATCAAACTCCATCTTTGGGAGACAAACTAAGAACTCAAGCTTTGTTTTCCCTTTCTTATGTCATTAAGAGGAGTGAGGGTGATGCTGAAAGGCATAAGGTTGAAAGAGATTTGTGAGAAAAACAGCTAAAATTTCTCACTACACCTTGGAGCATGAAAATGGAAAAATATTACTTTACACTGATAGAAATCATGAATCAATGGGTATTTTCATTCTAGAGAGTATTACAGTCTCATCTTCTGTGTTTCTGTTGCTGAGGTTGTTTTTGCACACTTTCAAATATTGAAAAGCTTAAGACTGATGTAAACACAAATGAATTCTGATGCAGAATCACAGAGTCTGTTGTAGTTTTTTTTCCTTGTGCAACTTGAGTTTTGAGTGATTTTCTGGGAGGGCCTTTTATCTAGTTAGAGATGCCCTGAAAATAACGTGATTGGGTTAAAACCAAAATAACTTATCTTTCATGAGTAACAAAGCAAACATTGTTCTTGTCTGAACTATGAAATAGTCTTGTCTGGACTATTTTCAGTCCTTCGCTGAAAATCTAAATATAATAAATGATTTCAAAGCATTTAAATGACTTGTGCATTAAACCCCCTTGACACTCAGGAGCCTTTGAAAATGTTCCCATTACCATCCATACTTAGGAAATATGATCAAACAGTGATTGTAGGTTTGTAGGACTGAATCCAGAGCCAGAACTGTGGTGAATATCTTAGTGGGGTGATTTACTTCAGTGGCAGAGGCAGCATTGGATAGGCTTATGTATGACTTGACCTAAGTGCATTTAAAATGTAGTTGTGTAGTCCATTTCTTTCAGAAAACATGTATATGTTTAATATTGAACCAGCTTTTAACAACTCTGAAAGGAGTTACATGTTGGAATAAATAATACGATTTTACATTTTAATCTTTCCCCCAACTGGCAATACAACAGAGCAAAAACTGTGGTATGTGCAATCTGTAGTTCACATTCAGTCTTGTACTAAAAATTCAGAACATTTTAAAGGAATGCCATGAAATAAGATAACTAACTGTGGTTCTGTCCCTGGTTTGCACATCTGAAAATAAGTACTAAATACATGGTGACATTAATATTTTTGGATATCCATATGAAATGTTTTTCTATGGCTGTGGACAGAAGTGCAGTTGTTTTTAATTGTAGTTTCACAATAATTGCTTAATAATTTCATAAGGCAGGATTTGTATTTTACGTCTTACTGGTTACTCTTCTATGTGTTTAATTACTGGCAGAGATTATCTTGTGTGTGTGTGTTCAAAAATGTAAATGTTTTCCCCCTTGGTAAGATGCATCACTCCTCAGTAACCTACCATTGTTTCTGATCATAAACTGTTTTGGAAGAAATACTTTATCAGCATTATGTTCACATTCTATTTATGACTATTTTTTTGACAGACCCCGTAGCAGGATACCAAATTTTTGTATCATTTGACTTATTTTGAGTTGGAAATTCCTTCAGGTATTTGTTGTGCTTCAATAAGATACAGTAGTTTTTCTTTTTGGATTTTTTGCATGAGTATGTTTACAGCCTGCAAGATTGTCTACGAGTTTGAGGATACAATTTGGAAATCCTAAACGTAGTGGGTCTATTCTGTTGCATTTTAACTCCTAGATGAGTTTCTCTGCAGCCTCGTTGTGCAATATGTTTAAGTATCTCATGGAATCTGGCAGCGCTGGTAGCAGTAGGATTTTTCCTGAACAGAGCGATCAAATAAATTGTTCGAAGTAGGGGACAAGACAGGATTACTGAACACATTGACTAGTGTGATAGGAATAATTTAGATGATGGTAATGGGAAAAAAGGTGTTTAAAATATCCTTAAGTTTGGGTATCCTGAACCAGCAGGTTTTCTAATTCCCATACTTCCTTGATAAATTCAGAGGAGAGGTGGCAGGGCAAAGAGGCAGGGACAACAGCTGTCACAGTATGCATATTTAACGTTTGATCCTGTGAACTTAAAAGGTATTTGGGATATTTCTGCTTTACCAGCAGTGTTTGCCATAATAAATGCACCCAAAAAAGCCCCTCTAGTTTCAGTGAGATGTGGATACCTACACTGGGTAAGAAATAGTCCATGAGTCCAGACAAGCTGTAAGCTCTGACATTCCAGGGTGTGATGTTTGATTTGGTGCAATTTTGAAAGCCTAAATAACTTGGAAGATGAGTCAGTAGTGAAAAAAAACCTGCATTACTCCATCCACACAAATTCTGCTTTTGTAATTACATATGGTACCAACAGAATGTAAAGCTTTCATACAAAACAGCTTTTATGGAGAAGGCTAATGTTTTTGGAGGTGTTCTGCCTTGCCCTAAGCTGCCTTTGAATTATTTGAGGCACTTCTATAAAATCATACAACTTTTTTTTTCTTCCTATGCTATAAATGCCAGAAGTACAGCTGCAATCACTGACCTTCAGCTGTATAATAGTAAGATAAAAATTTTCAAAACCTTTGGGCCTGATGTGTAAATGCATTGCTTTGTACATCAGGGAAACTTCACTGGAGAGTGAAGACCAGAGTATTCAACTGAGTATTCCAAATCACAGGACTTTTTTTTTTTTTTTAAANTTCCTATGCTATAAATGCCAGAAGTACAGCTGCAATCACTGACCTTCAGCTGTATAATAGTAAGATAAAAATTTTCAAAACCTTTGGGCCTGATGTGTAAATGCATTGCTTTGTACATCAGGGAAACTTCACTGGAGAGTGAAGACCAGAGTATTCAACTGAGTATTCCAAATCACAGGACTTTTTTTTTTTTTNATAAGGCAGGATTTGTATTTTACGTCTTACTGGTTACTCTTCTATGTGTTTAATTACTGGCAGAGATTATCTTGTGTGTGTGTGTTCAAAAATGTAAATGTTTTCCCCCTTGGTAAGATGCATCACTCCTCAGTAACCTACCATTGTTTCTGATCATAAACTGTTTTGGAAGAAATACTTTATCAGCATTATGTTCACATTCTATTTATGACTATTTTTTTGACAGACCCCGTAGCAGGATACCAAATTTTTGTATCATTTGACTTATTTTGAGTTGGAAATTCCTTCAGGTATTTGTTGTGCTTCAATAAGATACAGTAGTTTTTCTTTTTGGATTTTTTGCATGAGTATGTTTACAGCCTGCAAGATTGTCTACGAGTTTGAGGATACAATTTGGAAATCCTAAACGTAGTGGGTCTATTCTGTTGCATTTTAACTCCTAGATGAGTTTCTCTGCAGCCTCGTTGTGCAATATGTTTAAGTATCTCATGGAATCTGGCAGTGCTGGTAGCAGTAGGATTTTTCCTGAACAGAGCGATCAAATAAATTGTTCGAAGTAGGGGACAAGACAGGATTACTGAACACATTGACTAGTGTGATAGGAATAATTTAGATGATGGTAATGGGAAAAAAGGTGTTTAAAATATCCTTAAGTTTGGGTATCCTGAACCAGCAGGTTTTCTAATTCCCATACTTCCTTGATAAATTCAGAGGAGAGGTGGCAGGGCAAAGAGGCAGGGACAACAGCTGTCACAGTATGCATATTTAACGTTTGATCCTGTGAACTTAAAAGGTATTTGGGATATTTCTGCTTTACCAGCAGTGTTTGCCATAATAAATGCACCCAAAAAAGCCCCTCTAGTTTCAGTGAGATGTGGATACCTACACTGGGTAAGAAATAGTCCATGAGTCCAGACAAGCTGTAAGCTCTGACATTCCAGGGTGTGATGTTTGATTTGGTGCAATTTTGAAAGCCTAAATAACTTGGAAGATGAGTCAGTAGTGAAAAAAAACCTGCATTACTCCATCCACACAAATTCTGCTTTTGTAATTACATATGGTACCAACAGAATGTAAAGCTTTCATACAAAACAGCTTTTATGGAGAAGGCTAATGTTTTTGGAGGTGTTCTGCCTTGCCCTAAGCTGCCTTTGAATTATTTGAGGCACTTCTATAAAATCATACAACTTTTTTTTTCTTCCTATGCTATAAATGCCAGAAGTACAGCTGCAATCACTGACCTTCAGCTGTATAATAGTAAGATAAAAATTTTCAAAACCTTTGGGCCTGATGTGTAAATGCATTGCTTTGTACATCAGGGAAACTTCACTGGAGAGTGAAGACCAGAGTATTCAACTGAGTATTCCAAATCACAGGACTTTTTTTTTTTTTTTAAACCATAGATGTAATACTTCTATTCCAACTGAAAGTGATGATTCAAAATAAGACACTTTAGGGAACAAAAAGCAGAACAAGGAGAGACAGATATGACAGTCTGTCCCATTGGCAGCTGAGAGGTAAGAAGCAGGTAGTTCAAAAACTTTTCTTGTTTTTTTTTTCCTTTGGACCATTTTGTTACTATTATTTAAGAGGCTTCTGGACCCTGTGCTCTGGGATGAAATGTTCACACTGTATTACAGAATATTACAGAACAAACCTTGCCCACATTGTGTGACCAGTTTTAGTATAGGTGTTATAAAGGAAAAATGAAACCTGCAGTACAGTTATGGTTCTCTTGCACAGTAGCAAAAATACAAAACTGAATATAACTTTTATTCCTCTGAAACTACTTACAGTGATGATTGCTGTAGCTATGGTGATTTAGTTAAATGCAAGCTAAAATTCTGTTTCCATCTTGAAGCTTTAGGAAGGTGTTCGTCACTGGTTCACAAATAGTAAAAAAATCTAGTTTTAATATCAAAAATAGTGTAAGATAGCTGGGGAAATGGGAGGATTTGTGGATCTTTGTTGACTTTTTGGGTTGTTTTTTTGTTGGGATTTTTCCCTTCTTTTTCCCCCTAGAATGAGTATTGTAACAGGGAAGAATATTGTTTTATAATTTTAAGGCATTTTATTTCAAGTGCGAAGGTTTAATGTGTGTTTAGAAAATTGCCTAGAGAAAATGACTTTTAAGCAATATATCTTTATATTGCTTTGTACTCTTACATATGAAAACCAAGAGCTGACTGCTTGAGCTTATGATTTCCAGTCAATTTCAGGTTTCCAGACAGCACATTTCACAAGCCATAAACTGACAACATTAACAGTATACTAATACAAATACATAAATATAAATATATATATATATATATACACATAATCCGTCTATAGATGTTTCTGTCTTGGTCGGAGCATGGTGCTAATAATGCCAGGATTGTGGGTTCAATCCCTGTATGAGCCATTCACTTTTAGGAGTTGGACTTGGTCATCCTTGTAGTTCTTTTCCGACTCAGACTATTCTGTGACATGTGTATATATACTCCTCTGTATCTTTATATCTCTTACATTGAAGCCATGGACCTTAGTGCTTTCTTACTAAATTGAACATTTAATCTGTCATAGCTGACTTCAGCAAAGAAGCTGTGTTACCATTTTTTAAACTTTAAGATATAGGGAAACAAAATTTCTTACGTGATGCATAGAAAAGCAAAAGCTTTATCAATGTTTAGAAAGTCCGGTAATTACAGTTCTCAGATGACCTGCAAATGAAATTTGGAGGAGAATAAAATTCTGGAGTCTGAAGCCATTTGAAAATACTAAGCCACTTACCTTTTTAAAAAGGGACTACTGAAAGGAAGTGTCTCACTTGCTTTTATTCTGTTGTTGTTTTAACCTTTATATAGACACTTAGAGACTGAAATTTTTCAGTAGAACTGCTGGGCCTGTCAAACTACTTCTTTGCTTTTGCTGAAGTTACTAAAGTCTCAAGAGCAGAAGTGGGAGTTCCTGCAAACCTTTACTGAGTCAAAATTATGATTTTATTCACTTTGGCATTGCTCAAACATTTTGGCAATTACTCTCATTCTATTTAAATATAGTAAATATATTTGTTTTTATAGATCCTTGGTAATAATACCTTCCAACGTGTTCATTCTCTTACCTTCTGATTTGCTAGTTTTATGGTGCTAAAAAGAAAAGCAGAAAAAAATAGACCAGGATTCTTGTAATTCAATGTAAAAAGGAGAAAAACAGATACATGCTTGTGTAATTGCTTGCATTTTCTTTTCTATACTGGGTAAGTTTTCTGGGTTGTTTTGCTGAATCCTGTAATATGTGATACTGAATCCTGTAATATGCTAAGTTGTAATATTGATCCCGTTTCATTTAATACAGTGTTTGGCATTTCCCCTTCAATAACACAAAAGACTACCACATCAATAAATGTATTTGATCACTGAATGCTAATTTTGGTGAGTGGTGTTTCTTCCCTATAGATTTATTTACAGACATGGGCATTTGCAGTCAAAATTATCATATAGTAGTGCCCACTGCAGATATCATTCACTGCAGCCTTGCAATGCAAGTGTAAGCAGGTTATGTATTTAACTTGGATTTTGTAGAGCTGAGGGAAGATCTTCTGAACTTGCTCTAAGTCCTGTTGTGACTCACCCATTGGTACTGGACTGTGGTAGCCTGCTTCTGTAATACATTTCCTTTATACATTAAATTCTTTTTAGTGTTTCTAGTAGTTCAGCTGATTCAGTGTTTACAACACTGAAAGCCATGTGTGCTGATAGTTTGAGTTTTAAAATGTTTCACAGATGTTAGACTACCTAGAGAATTATAAATGTTCAGTGCAAACTAGCAGAGGCCCAGCGTATGGATTTTGTTAACACAGCAGACAGGCACTGTGTTAACTCCTGCCTCTGTGGGTACTTTTCTGTGATGCCACATCATTTTAAGGGTGCTGGGTACAACCCATGGATTTGAGACCAATGGTGTATTTGAAAGTATATTGAGTCATGAACATTTTTTTGTTGCATAAACAATAAACTTTCGGACCTTGGTTATGTGTGAAGGCTAAGGGGGAGTGAGCACCATCTAATAAAAGATGAGCAGTCTCTCCCCAACTTCCATTGCTGCTTTTGTATTGCCATATCTGATATTTTTAATTTTTTTTTTAAGTTCTCCAGACTTTTTAAGCTGAGAACTAAACTGAGATTTGGAGTCCAGTCTGCTTTCCCTTAGTAGGTCAGTTAGATACACTGGAACAATTTGCCAGTTCTTCATAGGATGTGCTCAAAAAAACCAGGTGGAATATTTACTCGTAAATAACCTCCTGTATTGGTGAACTCTGTGGGACACAGCTGGTCTTTCTTAGAAACACTTTTGATTTAACACATACTGAGCTCATGCCATAAACGTCTCTCATGAAAATAAGTGATTTTAGGAATTATATTTACAAGATATTTTTGAAGTTGGCTGTAGTTGCATACATATCACAACACCTGTATTATTTCTTTTGTGCCCAATGCACCCTAATACCTTTAAGAAAATAAAGATTAAACTTCTGATTAGAGAGTATTTTTGTTGTAGATCTGACTGTCTTCTCAGGTAGTAATCAAGTAAATAACAGAGTTTGATGTTCATGCCATTGGTTCCAATTTAACAAATCCTAGGAATGATTTAACAAATCCCCAGGTATGATGGGTGGCAGCTGGAAGTTAGCCCACGTGTAAGTGATTAGAATATGCTTGTAGTAGATTGTGAGCAGTGCTGACTGACAGCATAAGGAATGATTTGTTCTGTGTCAGGGATAGCAGCAGCAGCATTTACAGTGATGAGTGTTAGTCAAAATTTCAAACAGTGAATCCTTTAAGCCTGTGTGGAGAAAGATACTTAAAATGTATCTGTGAATCTGGTCTTGTCCCTGTTCCTTTCTCTCCTTCTATGGGTACAGATGCTCATACTGGAATATAAGGGATTGATTTTCAGGCATGCTGCAATTGAACATGCAGAGAGAAGAGTTGTTGGTCACAGTCAGAAACAAAACAGTTGAGGACTCTGACAAGATCCCAAGCACTTGGATATTTTAAATAATAGTGTTTTCCTGGGATAGCTGTATTAACTACCAAATCTGAATATGTGGAAACAAATTGCTGTTGCTTCCTTTTAGAATTTTGAGGAATGTAGTTCTATGTAGTATTTTGAAAAGGTGTAAAGAGTTGAAAGCTGCAAAAATAAGAAACTCAGAATAATCTAGCATAAAAATGCCAGTGTTCCATTAGGACATTGTGACACTTGTCTGATAGATCCAATTCAGCGCTGATGCTGTCTGGGTTGTTTTTTGTGCACCGTGCTCATTCTATTTCAGTTCTTAGAGAAGATTCTTCATGCTGTTGACTTCCTGATCAGTGCCATGTCAGTAGCATTGACCATATAGCTGCAAAAGAGAATGGAAAGATATTGGTCTATTTAAAAGAAAAAAGGAAAAGCTTCTGTATAATTATTAACATTTACATATTAAGACTCAAAATACTTTTATTTAATTGTTGCCTTTTGTTTCATTATTTACAGAGAAAGTTAAACATGCAAAAGTTTATGCAGTAACCTTTCCCATATCAGAGAGTTCTTGTTTGAAGAGTTTCAATTTTCTCTGTGAAAAAATTAAGAAACATAGACTAGTAATGCATCAGTTTTATTCAGTGAGTCGGGTGCATGTTAACTTGAATTAACATGTGATAAAAGAAAATAGCAAAGGCTGGAATGCTATCTACTAAAGTATGCCTAGGGTGCTCTTCATCTGTGTTTTGAAAAAGCTTTGCTGCAGTAACTTAATAAACTTAATTCTTCTATAGCAGAACCAAATTGTATGGCTACAATTACAGAAAGACCAGCAGCCAGACCTATAAGCTAACTGTAGGTAATGAGAAGACTTAATGTAATAATAATTTAGTATTTTATATTATATCAGTGAGAGGCAGGTTTAAAATCTGCATTTAGCAAATAACATTTTTTCTCCTAGAATTGTTGTGGGATATTTAGGATGCTTTTTCTTTCTGAAAAAACTTGGAGTACTATTTCTATTGTAATTGCTCTTGGAGATCATGCATTTGCATTCAGAATGCTGGAAAATGCAAGACATGGACACTGTGGTGCATTACATTATTTTAAAGTTGTTTCCTATTTTTCAGCCACAAATTCTGGACATTATGGCTCAAGTCATTTGGGCTCAGGATGTTTATTACAATCTGTTTTTTGATGTGTAGTTCTTTAGCCCATTTATTTTAAGCATTTTTCTATTCAAAGTAAAATTTAGAAGAGTTTTCAGATAACATAGCTGGATAAAGTAGAGTTAAGGCAGCTATTCCTCCTGGGCACATGAATCATACGATTTGAGGAAAAGAACACATTTACTTGCAGTTCAGTTACTGAACTCGACAGCATTGTTAACTCATTAACTTTCAAAAATCCCTTACTTGAAAAAAAGAATGGCATTGAGCAGCATTCCCTGGGTCAAGCTCATGTCTTGGAAATTGTGTTGAAGATGTAGGGAGGAGCTGAGGTTTTTAGATATTAAAATGTCTTTCATGTTTAATGTTTTAATCACAGCTTGAGGAAACCTCAAAACCAACCAAACAAAAAACCCAAAGTAATGTTCCCTTTCCCCCCTAAAAAAACTACTCAAGTCTTTCAAGCACTTCCATTTCATTTTGGATTTCTTAATTGTGCAGATTTCCTACACACCCCACTTTGGGATTTGTTTTTGAATGGACTGATTTGGGATGTTTCATAGTGCCCCTTCAGCAAGTGAAGGGTCTTGGGGCTGAAGACACTTCCCATAGCCAGCATCCACTGTGTCTTAGAAGCTCCTGAGAAAGCAGCTTTGTACTGAACACTGCTGAAAAGAGGATGCTGCTTTATATGAGCTATCAATGGAGCTGTAGCCTGTCAAATGTCATTTTTCACCGAACTAATGGTGATTAGTGTATAACTGCTGTTGTATTTCTTTACCTGTGTTTGTGCCTGGGTGCACATGTGGGAAAGAAGAAAATCACACCTTTTTTATGTTCGGATTCATGTCTTGCTTTGTATAAGTCTTTGTTATTATCAGCCTAATTCTTGCTTATAGTGTTTTGGGGTTTTTTTGAGGGTTTGTTTGCTTTCTGAAGTGGTGTTACCAAACATGTTTGTGTTGGTTTGTTCCTTAACTCTTTGTTGTTCTAAATTTTACTTTTTTATTTAGTCTTTTTCAGGCACTTTAGAAGTTGAATGTTTAACACAGAAACATTATGAAGGAGTTATTTATAAGCAGTTTTATGCTGGTTAGAAATGCTGTATTGGTTGGAATTATGCTAAACTGTTAGAAAACTCAAAAGTACTTATGAGAGGATCTCTCTTCTGAAGGGTAAACATCCAAAGTGTTGTTCTGAGCCAAGACTTTGTGTAATGTGTTGGTGAAAACATTAGTTCATAACATTTCTGTGGTACAGCAAGAGAGTTACACTCTGTACTCTGGGATGGTTCTTTTGAGGGTGGGAGCCTCTGTTCATTACCTGATAGATACAAAATCAAAGACAGGTATCCACCTGAGAGCTATTAGGAAATTGACCAAAATTTTGGGGTAACCAAGATGAACATGTAAACCTGCTTTTGCTAAGAGTAAGATAGTCTTGGGTGGTTTATTCCAATTTTAAAAGTGACTTTTTATGTGGTTTTTTTTCCCCTGCTTTCTTTGTCTTATTTTTCTGCTATTGTAACAGCATGGCGGAATTGTTTTCTGACAGTGTAGGTAGATCTGCTTCCAGGAATATTTTTAGTGAACTGGCAGATTGCTCCTGATGTAGGCATAATCTTAATGCAATTCAAATTCCTGAGGAGGAACTGAAGTACTCTTGTTTTCTAAAATCGGGTCATGAGACATAGCTGCATTTTCACACCTGAGAATTGAAAATGTCTGTGTGTAGTCAGTCAGGTGTAGAGGCAGCAGTGACCAGGGTAAGAGCCCCATTGCTTCTTGACTGTACAGTTGGGTATAAGGCAGGCTAGGATGGAAGAAAATGAATTTTCCATGGTGAACATCCAGCTAAACTCTTGGGGACTAGGAATACTGAAACCTGTTTTAAATGGGGAGGCGGAAAAGTGCCTGCTAACTTCCATACTAGTGCCTTCTTTCAGATGTGTTTATGAACAATGTAATAAGATAGGATTGCAGGCACCTTGGCAAAATTCTTCAGCTGCTTTTCAGGAAGTACCACAATTCTACCATGGTGTGCAGTTCCAAAAGGTTTCAATAACCAAGGAGTGCAGAGAACCATAAAGGGAGTTTGTCTCTCATTCACAAAATGTCTCTCATTGCTGCTTTTTAGGGTTGTCTAGGCAGGTGAGAGATCCTGCTAGACAACCTGCTCGTTACTAAATAGGACATAGCTCCTTATCCATCTCAGAATAATAATGTTTTCTTGCTTTTTCTGAGGGATACTCTTTCCTCTTGGTTTTGACTGCTTTATTTCTGAACGTAGCTTCCTGTGTTTTTTAAGTAATAGAAATTAATAGTCAAAATAATAATTGGGATTCTAACTCATCCGTCAGATCTTTTGCATGTAGTGCACCTTCAAGTGCCTTCTCTCTCCATGTTTGGGATGGTCAACACTTGAAACTCCTTTTTGTTTGATTAACGTTTGACTTGTTAGACACAAAATGTAGAGCTCTGCAACAAAGTACTTTTTTAAATAATTTTGGTGTTCTGCTAGCTTTTGAGGGCAATTGCATGGCACAGTATTTATACTAGACTTTATTGGTGTAATTTGTTAATACTCATGCAATAACAGCATTTTTAAACCAGTTTACATACCTTGTCCTTTTAACTATTACTTGACATAAACCCTGCAGTCTTGGAAATACTTTGCAAAGCTGTTCCCCTCTGCCCCCCAACAAGAATTCAAATGTTCTAATCATTCTAAGCCATCATAATGGCAGGCATTCTTAAGTATACTTGTGCCATAGAAAAAGAACTTTGATTAAAAAAAATTAATGCTTCTCTATGCATTTGTGTAGAGAAGAGACACGCTGGGCTTAAAATCAGCAAGAATCAAACATTTTCCTACTTTCTATGCTAAATCTGGCAGTTCAGGTCAGGAAGTATTTTAGGAGGGTTTCCTGGCAGGGTTTGATATGTGATTACCCATGCCTTTAAGTCCAGGGACAAAACGGTTTCTTTCTTGAGGTTTCTTCCAGCTGCTTTTTATTTTTTTTTTCTAAGAATGTTTTACTATTTAGTATCTATTTACTGATCCTGTGGTAAAAGGAATAACAGAAGTGGAATAGATTTTTGAGCGGTGCTTTTCAGGAGAGCATTTATTGGAGTGTCTGATCTGAAGAAAAAGATAAAGTTAATATCTGATACTGTAAATCTCAGGAGGATGATTGTGTTGTCATAGGGCAATGTTAGTTATTACCTGCAATATACAGCAAAATAATATCCTTGAGGAATTGGTAGAAGGTGGGTAGATCACAACTTTCAAGTTTTATTCCTACTTCACTAAAGGCATCTTCAACTCTTAGAATTCCAACCCTTTAATTGTCCTTTTAACAGAAGGTTACACGTCTTCTTGAAAAAGATTTTGAAGAGTTATCAGAGGAATGTTTGGTATATGATTTTGCTGCTGAGATTCTTTTTTCAAAGCACAGAGTTGTGTATTCATGGGAATATGAACCATTTAGCTTTGACTGGAGGGCAATAACATTGTAAGTTCAGCTAGAAACCCAGATGAATCAGATCGAAGTTCTCACAACCTGTCTAAGCTCGTTTAAATGCACTGGATTCTTTTGCAGTTTATTTTAAGAATTGTTGGGGAAGGCTTTCAGTGAAAACTCTATCAGTGTTTTTGTGTGTTTTGTAAGACTCAGCTACTTCACTGTGTATTTTCCACATTCTCCTCTCGTACCATTTGTGTGTTTGTGCTCTTTTCTGGACTAATTGTCAACTGAGCGCTTCAGTGGCTTTATGCATTTAGAACATAAAAAGTCTTTGAGTCATAGAGTTTGAAAAAAGATGCTTTAGTGTGCCTGTTGGAAAAATAATAAATTAGGATTCAGGTACTTCATTGGGCTCCATCAGCATATCTTTTGAGTGTGGAAAGCTGCCAGGAGGGCTTTGCACTAGTACACTGTAATGTTCATAAAGTTTGCCCTCCACTTCATTTCAAATTGAGGTAAGAACGTGTGGCTCACTGACTGAAGCATCATTTTCAGCAGCTTACCAAAAATCTGATGATAAGCAACATTTAAATTGTTCGTGGTGAAAATGAGAAGTCCAACACCAGAATACTGAGGTTTTAGAGCACAACCCCCTATAGTAGCTGTAATCATAAAAAAATGTTACTGATAACGCTTTTCTAATTGAACTAAAGTTCTTAAACCTGAGCATATAGGTATAGAACAGATGATGAAGTAGAAGATTTTGAATGCATTTGTGGGATATTTAATTTCAGATCTTAGTTCATTTAAAAATCTATTTCTGAATACATGTGACTTTCTCATTGCCAAGTTCTCTGTAGGTCCACCTGTGTTTGCCATGCTCCACTTCTGCTCTTTTATTTGAAAGGAATTTGGCATGCAACATTTATGAAGAATAATTGAATTACTTCCATTTAAAAATATGAATAATTGTTTAAACTGTCCCAAAAAACTTGCCTATATTCCCTTAACAAGATTATAAATTACAGAGGACCTATAAATATGAAATATACAGCATATATGCAATCAGTGAGGTGACTTCTGATTTAGAAAAGTAAAATGGCTTTTTTCAGAAGGTAGTGTACAGGATATATAGAACTTTCAAAGGACAACTGAGGATCTTATTAACACAGCCTAATTAACCTTCCTCCTGTACAAGGTGAAGCGTTAGATGCTCTGAATGAATGATGAAAAGTGTCAGGGAAATACAGAATTGGATCAATTTTCTTTTAATAATAAATAATCCTTCTAATTTATTTGGATGAAAGTAAACGTGTCTGCTGTGGTTTTGCTTTTGCCCTGTGCCAGGATTCAGCTCATAGTGAATTCTTAGCAGAGGTCTAAGGCTTTGAAAATTGCTTTCTAATGGAAATGGTGACAGATCATTAACTACAGTAGTATAAATGCATTGATTTAACATGTGTATAGTCGTCCTACGTTGCAAAATGCATGACATAGTATGTGCTGAGCATAGAGGGAGTATCTTTGTGGTTTTAACTAATTAATGACATGATTCATACTACATTAATCTTTCTCAAACACAGGGCCCCTGACGGTGTTGGACAGGTATCATTCAGGGGCTGAGGTACATTTGTACTGTAGTGACACTGTGATCCCACTGTAATTGCTGTGCTGGAAGGGGACCAAGAAGCATTTAACATGCTGCATTTAATCACCAGTGCAATTACAGGGACACTGAAGTAGATACGTTTTCCTGCTACCAAGTCATAGCAACTTCTGAATCGTAACAAACCATTACTAGATATGCTGGAAGGCTTTGTTTCCAATAAAAATGCAGAACCTGGGATTTTATAGTCATACTTAATTAGCATCTGTGGTTTAAATATCTTTAAAATGAAATGTCTAATGCACACATGGCGCATGAAAGCATTTTTTCCCCCAAAATCCTTATTCTTCCATCATCAAAAGACATACAGACAAAAATTAGTTTCAAGAATTATGATTATTCTAGTGTTGTTTTTCAAGCATTGAGAATACATACCTGTGTGGAGTAACAGAATTTTTACTCTGAGGCAGCTGCACAATTCTTGTCATTGGTGAGAATCTGCACTAATAGTAATAGTTCACCATTACCTTAAAAAGTCTAGGTGTCATGCTAATACAGGTGAAACTGAGCATTTTGTGTTGCCCTTTGGCACTTGTGTAGAGTAAAAGAAGTGTTAGTTTTTAGTGTTTCTGGTCTCCTTTGTTTGTTGTCTTAAAGATGGAATGGGTAAGTTATGAAGCACCTGACCATCTGCTGGAAAATGGAGGCCTCTGTTACCAAAACCTTCATTATTTATTAGGTGTGCCTATCTAAGTTTCTTGGTAGAAATTTGTTTTTGGAGACTGTGCATCTTGAGATCAGTCAAATTTTGGTATACTTCCTTTTAAGTCTCTTTGACTGCACAAAATTTCCACATGTGACTTGTTCTTGAATCTTCAGAGTGAGATTGTCTTTTGATTCTGTGTATTCTGATCAGCTGCTGTGCATCTAACAGTTGTGTCTTTGAGATTTAGGACTAAAATTCACTTGCATTCTCTGAATGTGGTTTTGTGTTGGTAGTAATTTACTGGAACAGGGGGAAGGAAAACCAAACTTCCAGTGAAGACAGAGTAGAATGTGCGTTGATTTGGATGGTACCTTGCAGTGATATACTGTAAAATGTCAGGGAATAAAAGGACTAATTGATAGTATAGAGCATAAAATTGAGTTTATAAGATCAAGTGCTCTTCTTGGAGCAGATAAAGCCACTTCGCACCTTCATAAGAATGTAATGGAAGTACCATATGAAAATGGAATCAGGGAACCAATCTCTTCAGTTTTCTTAATTAGTTACATATCAATTGTGGTACACAATATGAGCATGTATAGGATTTGAAGTATGTGATTTTTGCTATTTAATGCCCGTTGCTGGCTCTCAGTTCACATTATGCACCTTGAACTGGAGATGCAGATGTTGCATCTCTCTGAGGTTGGGACCTTATAGTGGTCTTTGTGCACATCTGTCTGAATGCTCAAATAGTTCCCTTTGCTGTGGTGAGTTGTAGGCACAACAGCACAAGTAAGGGATGATGGTTTGGAGAGTCTCAAATGTGCCCTTACATGCAATTTATTTCCTGCTTAAAGTATAAACATGTTAGAACTTCCAGGATTTCCCATTTCTGTAAATTTCTTCCTCTTTCAAAGTCCCTATGTCATTGCTAATGCTTTCATGACCATGTTGTTAAGGGAGTGGGTTTTTTCCTTTGGCAGCAGAGGCAATTTTAATACCCTCACTTTTTTCAGACCAAACTCTGCAGAACTGTTGCCTGCAATAATTCTGTAGCCTCTGGGTTTAAAGTGTCCTCTGCGTGTAACTTAGTCTGCCACTTGACCTTCTGAGCCTGCTTCACCTTGTGGTTTCCAATCTACATAATAATTTTATGTTACACTTTAGTTAAATGGTTTCTTTTTGACAGATGGAAGTACCTCCAAAGAGGGTTTAACCATATATTCTGCCTCAGCGATAATGCCATTCTATTTGACTTGATTTATCTATAAATATGAATGCCTTTCTGAATACCAGCTTAAATTATGTACAAGTGGAGATTATAAATTATCTGTATAAAAATGACTTTCTAGGGATATTGTACATATAAAATGTATACTGTGAGTAATTCTGGCTGAGGTGCTGTTCAGCATGAAGCTGACTTTTTATGATGGAAATCCAGGAGTTACTATAATATGTGCAGTTAAAAACCGTGGTGATTTGATATCTGATTCAGAAGTGTATCCCAAGCCAGCTGTGTCAGAAGGGTGTAGAAGTGTTGGGTGTCAGCCTAAAGACTTGCAGGCTAAAACATGCAATTCTCATTGCCAGGACTAACTTAGAATTCTAGCTTTGCTGTGCCTTATACACCACTACAGTCATGATATTGTTATGTGTTCCTAGAAACAGGAATTGTATTGCCTCCCCTAAAAGTCATCCATGACAATCTTTTTCCTATGAAGTGGAAACAGAAGGCTGTGTCGTGATCAAGACTGTTTGATATTTCAGAACTTTGAATGTTTCAAATAAAATGGTCTCTAGAAATAACAGATATTGCAGATGTATGATATATTTGAGAAGATTGTCGGGAGCAAAGCAATTTTCCATTTTTGTATTCCTCCCTGGCACTATGAGCTTTTGGTGAATTCTGGAGTCACTGAGAAATAATGAAACCAGTGATGTGGTTAACATGTGCTTCATGAGAGAACAGCAATATGCAGGTTTGCTCAATTTTAAGTCTGGTGTGTGAACCCTCCCTGCTGAAAAGAGGAGATCCTGGCAGTGCGAGGAGGGATTTGCAGTGTAGCAAAAAGCTGTCAAACATTTTACTTGACAGACACTGACCTACTAAATTCGATGTACATAAACTGCTTAATGCATTTTCTTTATAGAGCTTTTGCTGCAATTAAATATTGCATTTTCACAAAGAAGCTGATTGGTGATCAATGCTGTTACTCTGTCTTTGCTGTTTTCTTAGTTCTAGTGTAACATTGGTGTATCTGCTATCACATAAGTGGCTATGTAAAAGAAACTAATAAAAAAGCTGCTCAGGGTTCAGGTTCCTTGTCCTAGTAGCAGCTTCAGACTCACTTGGATGCCTTGAAAAGGCGTATACAAGGATCAGAGCAAAAGTGATCCTTGAAACTGTAACAGTGTTACTTGGCTTACAAGGTCACTTGTCCAATAGTGCTGTCCTTTCAGAAAATTTCATGGGGTTTTGTGTGTTAGAAGTACATGGCAGCCTTTTTTATCTTTTTCGCAGAGCTCTATGTTGGTTTTGTGTCTGTGTTTTCCATTGTTGGTGTGCTGATAAGTAAATATTATATGAGGCTTTGGATTGATATTTAACAGCTGAGGTGGTTGATTATACCACTGAAAACATTTGTCATGGCCCATTCCAATGTCATCAGTATGAACCAGCTCAACTCTGCCTTTCTTTTTCTTTGCTGCCTCTGGGGTTTAATGGCTTTGCAGAGAAGGTCCTGCTCAGCCTGGCATACTGAGCTGCTCCAGAGGGTCTAACCCATGAGCAGTGAGTACTGAACTGCAGCACACTGATGCTGTAGGTGTTGACTCACCATGCTCCTTTTAATTGCAGTTCTCTTGAGGGTGGATAATCTCTACAGACAGTCAACACGTTGAATCTTTGAGTATCTACCAATCTGATGATACATTTGTATGGCTACAAATGCTGTTCTGCTTTTCACTTCTTGGGAATTAACTTTTCTCCTGTGCACTTACTGTTTGCATTTAAAACTAGCTTTCATGTGTCTGTGGCTCTTGCTATAGCTGGCAAATGGTTATGTCTCAAATCTCCACTGATATGTGTTCTTATAGAACATTTGAGCCTGATGTAAACCAGCTTTCAGATGTGCATGAATTGAAAAGCATCTGTAATGTTTTGGTGTGACTGATAACCAAGATGTGATTGACCAAGTCTGGATTTACTTTATTACTGGAAAATCATTCAAAATAACCATCTGCAAATTTGGGCAGGGGGAATCCATAATTCTGATATGTGTTCATTTGTGATGCAATTGCTTTGAAAAAGTTGTCACTTTTTTTTGTCTCAAGGTAACAAGCAGTTTTTTATAATTTATGTGTTGCTAGACTCAGATCGCCTCTCAAAATTCTATTCCAGTTTGGTTGGAGGTAGAAAACTACTGTTTTGGTAGTCTCAGTTGTTTCTTTGTATGTATTCTTCTAGTGAGAAAGGTGCAACTAATTTGGCTAAATTATATGTTCCAGCTGCAGGCTGCCCTGAGGAGGAAAAAAGCTCTTCTGGGCATGGACAGTTTTGGTACAACCTTGCCTGTTAATAGGTACTTTCGGAGTTGCCCAGGATGGCATTAATTCCTGTAAATAATGGCAGAGTTGATTCAGGAATGCTGAAGAAATCAAATATTGGGCAGTGTGCACAGAAACTAGTTTGTTCTTACCTAAAGATACTCCAACACATAGAGAACTTTTGAGAATATTCTCCATGTCACTTTGTAAAGGAGATGTGATGTTAGAAGAGAATATTTTGTAAACTGGGGGAAACAGTGTATTGCTTTGAGTATTTTTATGGGAGCCCTGGAGAGGTCTTATAACTTTAATTTTCTTTTTTTTTTTTTGTGAGGCTACTGACTTTCTGAGGTTTGAACACGTGTGGCATAATTGCATATGCACTTTTTAGACATCTCGGAGGCTTAAGATATTGCTGCTGTTCTCCTGCTGTTTTTCTCTCAGCTGAAGTTTGCTGCCCTCAAAGCTGAGCCACCCTTGTGGATCATATGAACTATCCTAGTCCATGTCAGTGCAAAGTCAGCCAGGTTATTTTAAATTACTGCTGAATGCAGCTGAGGGTAGTAATGAACAGCCTGATGTAATAATTACTTAAACCATTCCAACTAGACTTCCAAGAGCACATCTGTCTGTGTCCTTATAAGTACAATACTTTAATCTGTCCATTGCTGTATTGTATTCAGGATTTGTCAGGACTGCAGAGCTGTTGCCAAGGGGAGTCTGCTATTCAAGTGGAATGTATTGGGGCTTCCTATCTATCATTATTATCCCATTGCAATACAAAGATTTGAATGATGAATATGTAACATATACATTGGATGGTAAAGTAAATTTATTTTCATATATGAGGTAAATGTGTAGAAGTCATATTTTGGAAACTCTTGGAAAGAGATTACCATACAAAGTCTCTTTCCATACTCTTGTTTCTAGTTCAGCCACTTCTAGCCACTTACCTTTGATTCCTAGCCATTTAAGTTCTTACCTTCTCTATACCCTTGCTTCATTTCCCCTAAAATCTCCGTGTATTGATTAGAAATAGAATGAATTTTTTAGCTCTATTTTTTTTTTATTTTTTGCCCCAGGTCCAGCAAGACTATGAATCTCTGTTCCAAATGCTTTGCTGGTAAGTGCAGTAAAAGGTTTTGTGTTTCCCTTAGATTATTGAAACCACATTGTTGGCGTCTCCTTTAGGATTTATGCATGGGTTTCTCTTCCTTCAGTGTGTATATGTAATCAGATTTTCCTCACTTTAGTGCTTTCTTTGTTTGCTAATCAAGAATCTCTTGTGTAAATGCACCCATCAAACCTTGTTCTTGAAGTTCAGGGAATTTAGGTACATCCTTGGACTACAGAGCTCCATTGCCAGCACAGCTCCTGTATGGATGATGTGATTTCCATAACACATAAGTCTGAATTGTAATTGGGCATTTTCTAGGATTTATTTTGTAATAACCTCTGATATATAGAATGGATAAAAAAAATTAAAAGGAAAAGTTGGTATAGAACACCTCATTCCATTTCCTTTAACTTGCAGCCCTTGAACATTAAATCATCAGTAAGTCATTGGTAGGCTGTTCTAATTACTTCATATTATTTTCTTGTTTTAAGGTCATTGCTATTGTGTAAAATCTTAGGAATTATTATTGGCCTTTTCCTGTTAGCAGCTTCTAGCTTTGCCCTTCTGAATTAATTTTTTGGTATAACTTAGTATTGTAAGCTTACTTTTAATTGTAATTAAGGTCCTGTCATAGCTCATGATTTTTAACTGGCTTGGGGCAACAGATGAGATTTTTAAAGGTCCAGCTTTTTTTTTTACTTTAAAGCTTTTTTAGCATTTTTAAAACAAAAAAAGAATTTTTACTTAGATTTCAGATCTTGGATTCAGCATCACTTCATTAAACAAACACCTGGGAAATAAAGATTGCTAAAAGGCTGTTCAGCAAAATGTATTTTTCTGGCTGTTTTCCAAATGCATGGATCTCTGGAAAGGGTATATTGAAGAGAGTACAAGTCATTTCTTGTACTCTTTCCCTACTGACCACAGTCACAAACAAGTCTGATTTGCCTCAGTAGGACTGTTATGTTCATATTAGCACTGTAAATAACTTGTGTTTGAGTACTCAGCAATGCAGGCATTCTGATTCTGAGACATCAAAACAGCCCATCCCTCATTTGCTGAGTTTAGCAGAGTACCCAACGCTTCACAGCCAGCAGACCAGGCATTAGGCAGAGCATATTTTCTTTTGGTTTTTACTGGTTTGGATTTCTTTTTGTTTGTTTGTCATTTTGTTTCTTTTTAAAGAGAGGAAAAGTTCTTGGCTTCTATTCTTCAATTTTTCGGAAATGCCATTACCTCTGTTAAAGTTAATTTTTCTCTGCTGTAAAATTTTAAGATGAGACCTTGTGTGATTGGCGAGGTGGGGGTGGGAGAGCTTATGTTTTTAAATTTTCAAGATGTTCCTTAAAGCATGTTTATTTTAATGACATAAGTCTTTGGAAGAGTTTTAGTAACTTAAAGAGCTGCTAGTGGTTGGAATAAAGGTACTGTAGAAGGTACTGTGGAAAAAGACAAATTTACTCTATCTTATTTAGATCTTAACTATGGTTCCTTCAACAAGTAGTATTGAAATTACTCCAACTCTGTTGGAGTCGTAACTCGAAACCTCTCAGTGTCATCATTCCAACATAAAAGTGTTTTTTTATTTTTTCCATTTTTTCCCCTGATATTACTGAAATATTTTCAGTGTATTTTCTATACTGGATTTCTAGTTTCTATATTGATATAGAAAGATATGTACTCCTATTTCTGTAAATTTAACCACCACAGGTAGCAAGATTTTAGGCCAGTAAGGTGTTCAAAGATGTTTTTCACTGTTGCAGGCACTCCTGAGAAAGGATGTGAAAACTAGTTCCTCTTTTTTTCTCTTTTAAATGGCAGGTTATTTATTCAAACGTGTTGAAGCAGAGGGAAAATTTCAAAATACTATTTCTCTTGACCATCATTTCCTTTTTCTTTATTTCAGAAAAAAGAAATCCACACAATGAAAAAGGTTAGTAACTCTTTAAATTACTTTTTTTGTTCATTTTTTTCTAGATGGAAGAATCCAGTCTTCTTTTTTCTAAAAAAAATTAATTTGAGACACACACAGCAGGAAAGACCCTTACATTTGTGTAAGCATTCCTTTCTTATATATATCAGGGGAGAGGGGCAACAAGTCCTCAAGGGATGAAACATTCTGTTTACAGTGCAGTATGATTTATTAATAGAACCTCCCTATATTAGCAGGTTTTCCAGACTTTCTGAACTATCAACAAGTTTGTAAATACATGATCATGAAGTCTTCTTTGCTTCTGCATTTCCTGGCTTCCCCATTGTTCTGGTTCTGCCAGGACAGGGTTAATTTGTGCAGTAGCCAGAAGGGGGCACGGCTGGGACAGGAGGTCGTTCTGTACCACCTCACCTCATTGCCAGGAGTGGGGGGAAGGGGACACTCCTCCAGGGAGAAGGGGTTGCCTTCCAGTCAAGAAGGTCTGGCAGAAGGAGTGGTTGGGTAATGCCAGTCCTGAGCATTTTGCATGTGAGCCACTCTCCTCTCTCTGGTACATTTTTGCTACTAATATTGTCACCGTTAATGTTCATTTTCTTATCTCATTGCTGTTTCCGGTAAATTGTTGTTATCTCAGCCTGAGATCTTTACCTTTGTGCCTCCAATTCTCCTCTCCAGCCTGCCACCAGGGGAGGGGGAAGTGAGGGAGCGGCTTGTGGTTTGGAGTTTCAGTGGGACACTAAATTTGGGAATACCATTCCTAAACCGTGACACCCATCCCTTGGGTGGGAAAAAATGGCCAAGTTTGATATAAATCAGATTAATTAGCCTAGAATTAGAGCAAAGGGTAATGTCAGTTTGCCTTATTGTTTGACCAAATGCTTCTGTTTTCTAAATTTATTATCAAAATAAATTCACTGAATTTTCACTCACATTTGTCCGAAGATGAGACAAACTGCAAAAGCAACCATATAATATAGCAGGGAGACTGGCATTCCTTGTTTTGGCTATTTTTGTACTTTTTTCTTACATTAAACGTAGAAATAGCACTCACAAGTTATTACAGTGATTAAGTTGTTCAGTTCTCTATGGCAAGAATGAGCTGCATACTGCACAGATACATGCAGCCCTTTGCCTGTAACTGCCCAATGTTTTGATCTAGATCCAGAAAGTTCACTAAGCTCTTCTGTACAACCACAAAATTGCTGTTAATTTGCCACAGACTAGTCCTTAGCTTGCACATAAGGGTTGATAAATAGCGTAGAAGAGCTTGAAGTTAGCTACCCCCTTCAGCTGTCTTTGTCTCCTCTTCACACCATCTGCCTGTTCCAATAAGGAATACCTGACTTGTTTTACTTAAACCCTGTAGAAGCAACAGACTCTGAAGTGTTCAAGAGCTTCTCTGAAATAATTTCAACTTAATTGTACTTTCTGCAAAGTACTTCACAACATTCTGTCTCCAATTCAGTGCTGACCGCGTGTTACCAATGCCTCAGAGTCTCCAGATACAGAGCAAGTGTAACCCTACATACTGAAATGCTTCAAATAAATACTCTCTTTAGATGGTAAAGACTGTTCTTCAGGCTTCCCATGCATCTAGAATACAAATGCAGTAAAGCGGTGTGTGTTTCGGGGGTTTTTTTGGTGGTTTTTTTTTTGGTCAGAATATAGGCTGGTAAGTAAAAAAAATGTAAATTATGGCCAGAGTATCTCCCTTAGTGACACCTCATCTTTCAAGAATGCTGCAGCCTTTCTTCTTTCAATATGGTAAACTGCAAATTCGGAGTGATTAAATACAGGACAGCGATGAGTTAAAATTTTCAAAAGTACTCTATTAACCTATCTTTGCTCTCATTAGGTTTATGGAAGTTCTAGTATCAACTTCAGGTAGGGACATTGTTTGAGTACTTTTTGAAATGCCACTTGTTAAAGTAGAATCTTTCAGGCAGGAATTCTGCATTAATGGAAACAGCACCTGGTACCTCTAGAATTCAATTTTAATTGGAACCTCTGGGAACAGTCACAGAATGAACTATTACAGAGTAAAAACAAAAATTTAAATAGAGAAAATGATAAGATTACACTTTCTACTTATATCACCCCCCAAAAATGCAGTCTATCTTTAGTCCATTTGATTGTGAGCCTGGAAGGCTTAATTTGTGTTATGTTCTATCAGCAGTGGAAAGAGAGGTACAGGAAATGGATTTCAGCTTGTTCAGTAGTGTGCAAAGCTAAAGGTAAGTGCAGCACTGAATGGTTTGGTGGAGAGATGCAATTGCAAAACTAGAAGATAAAATATGATTAGAATATTCATGGATTTGTGAATCAAAATCATAGGCATTCTGTCTGAACATGTAATTGAAACTTCTAGAGGTGGGTATCTATCCCTTAATCCAGGTGTGCAATATTTATATTAATGTTGTGCAAAGTACTAGATCAGTGTCACTGAAATTGAAAAAGTACTCAGCCATATAACCCAAGAATTGTCTGAGTTTTAGGGGTTTCAGCTCATAGTTCAGCCTTACTTTTAGGTTGAAATAAACCACATTTTTTAAATTGGATTTTTGGATTATTATTGGATTCTTGATGAGTAAAAAATTAGAAATTTTTAATCTTCATTATACTACCAGAAAGTCAGTATTGCTAGAACCGCATTTGTATTTTCAATATGTACACCTAATTCTATGCTAGGTTATTATGAAATTTTGAAACTTGGATAGTATTTTTTGTGTTTCTGAATTGAAAAGATCTAATAAGGAGTGAAAAAGAAAAATAGGCATTAATACGTACTATGTATTCTCTGAGTCTAGAAGTGTCAGATTATTCACATATTGCCTGAACTGAGATGCCTGACTATAGAATTACTTCATATTTTTGCATATCTTAACCTTCCTCCTTTGTTGAGCAGACCTTTATTTTGTCATGCTTAAATCACATGCAGTTTTTGGAGCTTACAAAATTGGCTTTTTTTTGTGTGTCTCAGACTTTCCTTTTATCTCAGTTTTTGTAAATCTTGGGAGCTCTTTAGAACTTGCCTGTTATTGCTGCCACGTCTGGCAGTAATGACTCCTATTGTAAGCATGAGCTGGCAAAAATCAGTGTTCCTGCCTAAATAGATTTTGCTGTTAATTAACTGCTGATTTGATTCTTAGTCAAGCTTTTGGCCTGCTTACTGGAAATCTTTTCAGCAGGTGCATCTTGCATGTTGCCAGTTCAAATTATGATTTTTTTGCTGTACCCTATTGTATGGTAATTACTAAATTATGCTTCATTCAGCAT
This sequence comes from Leptocoma aspasia, assembly GCA_013399835.1. Lineage (NCBI taxonomy): Eukaryota > Metazoa > Chordata > Aves > Passeriformes > Nectariniidae > Leptocoma > Leptocoma aspasia. The sequence goes on from VXAX01004361.1 coordinate 2,219,727, forward strand.
TGTGTTCATTAAATTTTCGGTCCTAAATGAATGATACAAATCCGTTACGTTTGTATTTTTCATACGCTTGTAATTTCTGATGTGACTCCACAAGTTTTAGTACTTTGTTAGAAAAGTAGCAAGAAGTGTTTCCAGAAATTTGAAAACATCACTAAGAACTGGTTTTCTTTACCACTACACAAGACATTTCTTTTTTCAGTATGGTATTCCCTTTGTTGGCTCCTAATAGAAGCCAGTGCCTCAATATGTTGCTTCATTAGGTTAGAATTTGCTGCTGTATTCACATCTTTGTGTTTTGAAGTACATGGACTGCTTGCTACAAAAAATGGCCCTCACTGGCTAGAGTTTGAAAGTAGTCAAGCTTCTTCTTTAATTTCTACCACACAGTCAAGCTTGCAGCTAAATATTTCTTTGGAAAATTGTATAGCTGTTACAGTGGCAACAAAAATGTTTCTTATTTCTAGAGCACCTTCTAGCAAAGAATATAACATTTCAGATATAACCGTAGATATTGTTTGGCATACATTCAATTTCTTTTACTCCATACCCAAAGAATTTCTAAATGGGTAAACCTGGTAGGAAAAAAAAGTTTTAGTGTAATTAGTAAGCTTGAAATATGAGATGTGCGCTGAGCTTGAAAAAGAGAGTCACCATGAAAGGGAATTAAGAAGAAAATTGGATAAACTGCCTCAGTTCTTTATACAGTTGATTTGCACTGCTGACCCCAATCATTCCTTTTACTCTGTTAGTATGCATTATTCTTTGGCTTTAAAAAAATTTAAAAATCTGAGTAGTAGCTCTGTTTGGATTGTAAAATGGCAATACTTTGTGGAAAGGTTGGGAAGGGATTTTTAGTTGACTCCTTTTTTACCCTGACCTGTCTTAAAGGTTTAGAGGGGAAATACAAATCAGGAGAAAATTAATTTATTCAAATACAGTTGTATGATCTAAGCTTAAGACTAATGATTTTACATTTGTCAAAAGTAAACATCAACCAGATCATCTAGCATATTTATACTGTACCTTCCTAGGTCTCAGTATATACATGAGAATTGGAAATCTGGGAGAGAGGGAGCTTTCTAGTTTTGCTGGACTTAAAATACAGATCACATATTGAGTGAAGTTAGTAGAACATTACTTGAAGGGTCCATATCTACATTGTCATGGCATGGAAGCTGCAGAGTACAGTGCTCCTGTGGTTGCTTTGTGCCAATACTGATATGATTTGGCTGTGCATTGTATAAAAAGGTGTGGAGGATGCTGTGTAGAAGGCACAACCCTCACCTTCCCGGGACCCGGCTGTGTGAAGGCATTGTGTGCACAGCAGTGCAGTGAAGGGTGTCAACAGGGCCAGTGGCTCAGCTGCTGGTTTGGTGTGCTCAATTATTTTGTTCTTTTTCATCCTCCTTTAACTTCTCCTGGATGAAATAGTGGGAAGGGGCAAGCACTGATGGAGGACAGACCCATGAAGTTTGTGTGCAATTGTTAGTGGAAGAAAGAATTTCGTTCACAGCTGTCACTCAAATGTTGTGTATTGAGGTAGGACAGATTTTTCTTTTTCTCTTTTCTTCTTTCTAGCTTCTTTAAGTTAGGGGGGCATTATGCTGTCTTGTAAGTGTCTTTTCACCAACACAGTCTAGTAAAATTGAATGCCTTTTAATTGATAACTATTATCATTTTACAGTCAATCCTATTGGTAAACTACCTGGTAGGACATTAGTGACTGTTGGATTGTGTCTTGCAAAATTCAATCTAGTAGACTGGGGCTCATTTGTTAAAAATATAAATCACACTCATGCAAAAATATGACCTTTTCTCAGTACTGGCTACTTGAAAAGACTACAAAAGAGTCTTAATTTAATTTTTTGCTCTGTCTTGACAAGGCATCAGTGATGATTTCCGTGTGTTTTCTTTTTCTTATCTCAGGGGATTGCCAGTCCCATTGTACAGATTGATCTGCAAGCAAAGAAAAGCACTCAAGCCCTTTTTTTCCTTAAAGAACAGACTTAAATTATTTTTCATTTTTCATAGCTTTCTCTTCTAGTATGTTTTTTGTTTTATGGTAAAGCCAGTTTCTTTCTCTTTTCTTAATATCTTGTTCCCCTTATAACTTGTAACCTTTCCAAATGACTCGTTGAAGCACCAGCTGTAATTTAGTGTCTTGGGTATAGGTTCTGTGTGGATGTAAAAAAAAAATGTTTAGAAATATGACTTAATTGCCATGATGTTTGCACTTTGCCAGCATGAAAGTGGAGTTACCTATTGAGGATGTGCAGCCCACAGGTTTAATTTATTTAACTTTTTTATGACTCCATTCTCTTATAAATGTGTGCATAAGATAGAAGAAGAAATGTTATTCTTTTTTTTCTAATTTAGCAATTTGCTTGATTTATGGAAAAGTCTGTGCTCTGTTTTGTGTATTTGCTCGTTTGGAACCTTTCTATAGTTTATAGAGACTAGTGATTTGTTCCTTAGCTTCCCTGTGGAGTTGGTTCCATATTACAATCTAATTCCATGTCCGTGTCGTGCACTCCCGAGCTGTTAATTTGTACATTTCGATGCAGTTTGTTTCATCGTGTTTTTGTAATCCAAACTGAATCTAACGAGCTATGTGCTTTGGGGACACAGCCTTGCCTTGCCAATTAGAACAAGTGGTTACTGAGAGAGAGCATGTTTTAAATAAAACATGGCACCTCTGCGTGGGACCAGCAGCCTTCAGGGAATAAAAAGAGGATATTTAACTCTTTCTGCCTGAGAAGAGAGGGCAGTATCAGAGTGCGCATTTTAGAAACATTCAACTCATTCCTTTAAAAAGTATTATGCAGATTCGTGGTTTGTCTTTTAAATAAAATGTAGTTTGCTGTTGGAGATGTGTTAGGCGCTACTGCCTGCGGAGTATTTAGGAATTCATAAGGCTATCTGTCGAGCTGGCTGCATGTTTTCCAGGATTCTGATTGTTAATGCCACATCAAAATGGTACAGGACTAGCAGCTACCTTTTTCTTTCCCCTTGTACTGCTACACAAGAGGCTGAGAGAGAACAGGAGGAGTGCCAGATGGTGAAAGAGCTGATTCCAGAAGGTATTTTACAAAGGAAGGAGTCTAGAAACAGCATTTATTTAATTAGAGGGCTAAGGTTATGTGCTAGATGACCAAGAGGAAGTTACCATTTTGAGGCAGCTGAGAAGATGTCTTTATGATCAACATTTGTGATCATTGATGAAATTATCCAGCTTCTGATCTTCAAACTAACTAAACTTCCTGGTGAATTCAAGCAAGACAAAACAGTGATTTAGGAAGTTCACTCTACTTTGCAATTTTCTTTCATTCCGTCCCCAGCATTTCCTTTCTCTCTCATTACTATTAACATGTACATCTACACGCTTGAGCATCTCCAAATGGAAGTAGTTAGTTACTGTCCAACAGCAAGTCTTAGCTAAGGACAGTGAGAAAGAATTTAGGTGAACAGTCATGGCAGTTTCCTCAGACAACATTCCAACAGTCCTTGCATTCACAAGCAAGGCAAGACCAAGAAAGACCTCCCTTTTGGAAACCTTTTTGTTGAGCAGCTAGCTGTAAGGGAAGTACAGCTGTTTGCTAAGGTGATTTAAGCTGTTAGGGAAAGCAGGTGTATGGGACAAATGTGATCTGGATAATAGAACAAAATGTAATTTATGACTTTTCAGTTCTTTAGCCATTTCATATGAAAGAAATGTGATCCAGCAGCTAGACAGCTAGCTAGGATCCTGACTTGATTTCCTTTTCACAGTCAATGAGGATTTCTTTTTGATACTAGACAAGTTGGGGTTTTTTTGTCTTGCACTTCTGTTCCTCATCAGTTACTGAGAGATGATACTATTTCCCTGCTGATTTTGGACAACCTGGTTTTGGACTTGCCTTTCATACCCTTGAGAAATGTATGCAGTTAGGGACCTTTTGTTCCTTTATTTTGTCTTAGCCTTCAGAAGTCTTAGGCAAAATTTTGGAATTTCATTTCTTTTCTGTACGTGTGTTTTCTGCAGTTGAATTTCTGTTCTTCATCTTCTTGACACTTTTATCTTCAGTCCAGTTTGTTTCTCTCTTAATTTAAAGGAAGTCATACTGCACAATTAATGCATACCATTTCTTTTAAAACTTTTAATGCTTTTTCTTATGGAGCCTACAAACATGCCAGTCATTGTTTATTCATACCAGTCTTCTTATATGTATTGCAAAACGTTCTCACAAGGTTAGTCACCAGAGGGCAAACTGCTCATGCGGATTTAGTGAATGCAACTATAACTTCCTGCCTTTTTAAAAAAAGCCCAACAATCTATGAATGAGTTTCCATGTAATATTAATTAAATGAGAAATTTAACGACTGTTGTCTTAAGAGATAATGAAGTTATAATTTTACACTGAATAAGATGGAATTTTTAAAAGGTAAAATTTAAACTGTTGGACTAATTTGCAAGCTTTGGGGGAAAAATCCCCTTTAGATAATCTTTTTCCTTGTTGTCACATTAAACATCCCTTACTAAATAAGTGATTAAATATCGCTTAACTATTAGTCAGGGAGAAAAAAGTAGCTTAAGACAGTTTTCAGCAGGAGTGTGTTTATCCTTAATTTTAAGTAGATGACTCTCTATTCTGGGGGCAGGTGTGTGTGTTAGCCTATGCTGGAGATACAGATAAGGCCTTTCCTGAAAAGTCACCTAAAATAACTGCATCTCTGGTAGTTGAACCTGTAAGATTTTGTTCCTTTCCTTTGCAGAAAGCGTAGGCTGTTGATTGAATCTGGCACTGAAGATTTAGGAAATAACGAGACAGGTTATAGTGCTGTAATAATTAATCCAATCTGTGTGTATGCATTGTAACTGTCTTTTAATTATCATAAAAGGACCACAGTACAGGAAAGCAGAAGATTACTGGCCTAATCTCCTGGTTTAAATCACAAGTCATTAAATATCATCTAGGTAAGCTCTGTTTGCTGAAAATTTCTCCTTTAAACAGCTACTCTTGATGTGAGGATGCTGGGGTTCTGAATGCACCATGGTCAGTAGTATTTCTAATTAATACGCCCCCTCACTAATAAGTAATATTAAGGTATGCCTTCTTAATTGCAACATTATAGGCATGACATTTGCACATTGAGCTGAATAGAGAATAATTATTTTCTTTAGAGAATTTCTTTAAAGAGCTCATTAGCCCCCTAATGCTTCAAGAAAACAAGTAATTTACCATCTTGACATTTGTGTGAGTCAGAGGTGGTGATATTCTTGTTTGCTATACATAGATAAGAATCTAAAGCACAAATGCCAAACATCCACAGATACTGGGTATCAACTTGGAGAAGCCTTGGAACTGCAGTCCTTTCTTAATCTCCCTCCCCCAAGACTTAACATTTTTTTGATGTTTTAAGCATCCTCCCTATCTCTATGGAACTGCAAAGGTATTTAATGGTTCTCTTGGTTAACCTAAGAATAACTTTGAACATTCTGAAAATAAATACAATAAATGCATTACAAAAGTCATGTCAAAATTCTGTAGCAGAGAAAGTAGGTAGAATTTAGTTATCTTTGATTTTTCTTTTTAATCGTCCTTGGGGTTAAAACAACATCGGGAGCAGAAAGGAGCTTTGCTTTGCTTTCTGTAAAATTCCAGTTGCACGTTTTGAATGTCTTTCATTCTATCCAGTAAGGAAGTTAAGGGTCCTCTAAAAGAGAAGTTCTGTGACTTGCATGCATTATGAAAGTAATTTAAAATTAAATAAAGAGGTCAGATCACAAGTGTAAAAAATTGATTAGATCAGGCACTTCTTTATTTCAGACTGCTTGACTTTTCAAGCTCAGTGTAGGATTTTGCCATCCTTAATGCCACCCCCAATCTTCTAGTATAAATAAATGCAGTTATGTGGAACTGTTAACTGTTACTGGGCCAAAGCATTTGGAAACCCTGGATCAGGAGTGTTGATTCTGAGCTGTTGGGTTGCAGTCAGGTTGGACTGAAGTGCTGAAGCTGTACAAGCAATGGAGTCCATCTTCTGAGATTGCTCTTTTCTTGCTGCAACAAAAGCAGCTCTAGTAATAGTCTTCAGAACATAATGCAAGATTTTTTTTTTCCCTCCTATGTGTTAAGGCTTCTGATCAGACAAATGTGGGAGGAGGCTCTGGTTTGCATATTTTTAACTACTAATGTAACTCACATCCTAGCTGTTTATTACTTGAGTAAGCGAACAGATGAATTTCATTATGTGCGAGGTTAATGATCCAATATATAAGGAAGAACCTTGGAGCTTTCTAAACATTTATTTTGTATTTATGTGCATTTATCTACATTAATAGTTTAGCAACATTGGTAGCATTTTATTAGGTTTCAGCTCCTAAATAACTGGAGCTTTTATATTTTGGGATTGGGGCATTTCTGTCCAGCTCTGTGGAAAAGGTCCCATGTAAGTGGTAAGCAAATTAGGAGCAGACAATAGATGTCTTTGGGGGTTGGTAAGCATTAGAAATGACCAAAAGTACACTTCTACATCTCAAATGATTGCTTGAAGTGGACATGGTATTCACTGGAACTTGTTTGTGGTGAGTTCAATCAGCAATAAAAGACTAATTTCTTTTTTTGTAATTCTGTGAGTTATAGGCTTTGCTCTTTTAACAAAAGACACTGGAGTTTTGCCTTCCATCTTGTGTTTTGCTTCAGAATAGAAAAAAAACCAAACCAAAACTTTCAACACTCTGGAGGGTGTCGCGGGAGGTAAATACCAGCCTGGCTCATTTCCAGGCTGAGAAGGAAATACACCGTGCTATTTACCTTTGTGTTCTAGCAATGTTTAGTATAGCATTACTGGTCTTCATAGACAAGCTTTCCTTCTCCTCTGTTGACATGTCTTGCCCTGCAATATGTGAAGAAATAGAAAGTTGATCCCAGTGTAGGTGAATGCAGTCTTTCACCATGACATTTTCTGTGCCTCAGCAAAGTCAGTGTTTAGCTTCAAGTTCTCAGCAGAACTGCCATCTACTGAAACATTTTGAGTAGCAATTTGATAGCTAGAATTTGACAATGCTGGCTTCTTTTTTTTTCCCTTGAGACTCACTAATACCTAGAGAAAATTGTGGTAGGTGTAGATAATCCCAAAAATGTAAATGCATATCATGAATGTTGACATCTACTCAATTGACACAGATAAGTTAATGCTTAGAAATTGCTCAAATATTATTCTTCATTCTGCACTGCTTCTGTTAGTGTCCATAATTATTATTTCTAAAGAGTTAAAATTACTGTATAACCTTTGGAAATTATTGGAAACCTTTGACTGTGAAGGTTTAATGTGAGATAGACATAGCAGTGACTTGTTTTGATAATCAACACATGAAAGTCATAGCTGATACGTGGTTGCAGCTAGTTGGAGGTAACTGGATGTGTTCCAGTATGAATATTTTCTTTTTTTCCTAAATGAGCTCTTAAATCTGTGCACAACTGAATTGTAAAAAAGAGTATCTCTGAATCCAAAATCAAGGTGGCTGGTGTTAGTCTCCAAATCAATATATCTGGTAGCCGTAGGTAGCAGTAGGTCTCCAGTGCATTTCAGTCCTTTTTTTTTTTTTTTTTTCCTTTCTCGTTCTTTGGAAGTATCCTGGTATGCTTTAGCTGAGGAAAAATATATAGGAATATTCATCTAATAGATTTAGAAATGCAGAGTGCTGAAAGCTTTTGTAACAGAACCAGTTTTTCTTGGTAGTAACTAAATGAGCTTTTCTTCATGTAAAGGTCAGATTTCATGTATTTGTTCCCACTTGAGTTCTTTTTTGACAGAAGGAAAGCTATTTTGCACTTGATTTATAAGATATTTATTGTGAGTTAGTACTGCATAAACATCTGACATTGTGACAGCACCGTGTACTGCTGACCATGCCTTGGTGAAAGGAATGTTAAGATATTTATTGTGATATTTTTCTGCAGGTACTGTAACAAAGTAGAGAATGTCCATTTACAGGAGAGCAGGAGTAATTATTTTAGCTTGAAACTGTTTTCTCTTTCATACAGCAAGCTGCAGTAACTCCCTGCAGGCAGAATGGTCAGTTGGGACTCTATGCATCTGGGCCTAAGAAATTAATTGTGCCTTAACTTACAAAGAAGGGAAACTTCTGGCTCATTCACTTTAGACTTCTGAAGATGATGTTGTCAGTAGGACTTGAGAGTGTATCTTCATTTAGGAGACTTCAGAAAATAATTAAAGTACTAAATCTTGTGTGCTTTTATGGCAGCTTTTTCTTTAGTTAGACTTAGCAAGGTGTTCAAATAAGAGTCTAGCTACTTTCTATTAAAAAAAAGCTAAACAGGTAATTATGTTGATGTGATGAGCTAGAGCTGCTGGGTTAGAACCTATTTACTCCATTTGTCTTTTCTTAGTGAAACTCAAAGGAATTCAGGCCCTGAAAATTGAGGAAAATCATAAGTTAACTGTATTTTTGAGATTGTATACTGAGATTGTATTCTTGAGCAGGTAGAGAAATCCCATGTTCTGCTGTGTGTTCTCCATCAGATTTGAGGCTGAGACGCTGTTGAACTTGTGTAAGCAGCTAACTGCAAGGTTTGAGATGTTTGCTGGTTTCTGCCCAGCCTTTCTTTTTGCTTAGCCAAAAGGAGCTTTGGCTTCTAGACTCTCAGTGGAAGCCCTTTAGCTTGGCATATGTCTGGGCCACCTTCTTCCCTCTCTGGTTCCCCGTTCTCTGAAAGACTCAGGGTTGGGTGAGTGGAGAAGTTAAAGTGACCTGGCATTTACTGTGTCCAAAACAGACATTTTTTCTCCCCTCTGTTATGTTAGAAAACTCTTCTTTCCTTTTGTATTGTGCCTTATATTGCATTCAGCAAGATACTGTATTCTAGTAAGGACACAGGCACTTTTACAAAACACTTATCCATAACTGGGTTATTGAAGAGAAAGTTTCCTGAGTTTTGAGTGTACTTGCAGGTTCCAGTTGGTTGGATGAAACTAGTAGAAAATTATTATTGTGGCTTTTCTGTGCTGTTCTGTGCTGTTCTGGCTCTCTAGGTGCACAGCTTTCTTCACTAGAACGTGTCTATAGTAGTATTTAGTATCACTTATTAAATAGAATATGGAGTTGCATTTCATGGTTAACTGCAACTCATTTTCTGCCCTTTGCTCAAGGGAAAGCAAGTAGGAGGCTTCCTGCCTCTTTCCCCAGTTTTACTGCTGATCTGGGAAACAGAGACTATAAAAGTTATCTTCTCTTTCCACTATGTAAGTTTGTGCAGCAAGGTATTAACAATTTTTCAGTTGTGCCCTGGCCTATAAGCAGGAATATACAGTGGTACAAGAATGAATTTGTTGAAAATTTTATGCCTTCATGACCTATTGAAGAATAGTATGCTTCTGCAGTATTATTAAGTCATTTTTCTTCTCCTCTTAAATTAATGTTGGTGTTCTGTTACTGGATTTGTTCTTGTCTTCAGATTGGAACATAATGGAAAAAAATCTTATTGCTGGTACGTTAAAATTAATTGTTTAAATACTTCCCTTGAAGTAGAATTCAACTAGAAAGACTATAATGTAAAATCAATGTATGATTTAGTTTTGCTTTCATGTATGAAAGAGTGCTTATGGAGCATTCAAAGCAGCAGGAGAATGCAGAAGATAAGGATGAGTGGAAATCACAGTGAGAAAAGGGCAAATTTCTGAGGAAGAGGAGATTCTCTTGTCCATCTGTGTCAGTACTCCAAGGGAAAACAACTCTTCGGAGTTCTGCCTTTAGTGGACATGATAATGCCTTTTCAATAACTGCCTTGTGACACTGGTGATGCAAATTTTGTGCAATGTATAGAGATGTGGGAAAGCTGTTTGATATTAAATGTCAGTCCTGGTGGTTGAGTTTGGTTTTGTTTGCTTTGAACAGAGACTTTTTACAAAACTGGGTGCAGATTCGGAGCTGGCATTTTGCAAATGCTTTCACTATAGATTTTTGCTCTGATTCAGCTCAGGTCAGCCTTAACTAGAAGTTATTGATAAGGGATTTCTGTTTGCCTATGGAAGATAAATAGGCTTTATAATCCTGTTTCTATTGAATACTTTGTAAAAATTTCAGAATACTCGAGATGAAGCATTTGCTTTAACTTTAGCAAAAAGATAGAATTCCAAATAGATGGAGCTGGAGTGCTCAGCATAACCAATAAGAGGTTTGTGAGGTGGAAAGAAATTACTTGTTTTGCTTATAAGATAACTTAATCATCCTACTTGAAGGCTTACAGCCCTGAGACAAAGCTTAGGTATAAATGTAGGTGAGTTGGTATTTGACAAGGGGTGGAGCACAGACTTGTGCCAAGGGGGGGATGGTGTGTAGAAGAAAACCACTCAAGAGTTTTACAGTAACAGAAAAGGTGAATGGAAAATAATTCACCAGTTAGCAGCCCTAGACAGAAGCACTCAGTTTTTTGCTGGTTTTTAAGTTGGGCATTTCAGAATGTGCTGCATTCCTTAGGCAAGTGGGGATTTACTCTTCCTGTTTTGTATTTGTTGTGGTTTTATTTGTCCTAGTGGGATGGCCAGCACACGGCAACTGAGGAAAAAGAAAATAATCTTCAGTTTGTTCTGTGGTACAGTTGTGGTTTTCCAGGAGTTTTTCTAGTGTCCTGTCATCTGCTTGCTCTCTTGTAGAGTGACCACAGAATCATATAAGGTGTATTCTTTTAATGCATTTGGTTAATGTCTTCAAATGATACTCAACTGGCTGAGTGGCAAAATGAAATTCGGTTTACATTGGTTTTAATAGTGTTGCGCCTGAGACTTTTACAACTGGTGAAAACTGCTGGTTTTAACCAGGAATTAAAAGTGGAGTCACACCGGATGGAGTGATAGGTTGAGATGGGAAAGTTAGGATTAGAGTTCATTTGAGCAGTATCAGCCAGATAGAGAAACTTAGATCACAAAAGCAGTAGTTGGAAACTTTTCTACCAAAAGTCTAAGTTGTGTGCTCATATGGTGGGACTGACTCTTGCTGTAATGACACTTATGAACAAAGCTTCTACAGAAACCATAGCCTAGTGTAGTAAAACCAGTTTGATCACCTAGTCCATCTGCAGATGGTACAGGATTTCTGATACTTCTTTGGCATCTGGTGTGGCCTACAGAAGTTGTTTTGAGGAGTAAAGGCAAAATAAATTCAAGTAATTGCTTCATATTTTCAAAGAACAAAGGGAAAACTCTCATTTCACTTATGTCTACCAAATGAAATACCAAAAGGAGTTGAAATACATATACTGAAAACCTGACAATTGCACTGCAAATACAAAAAAAAAAATCATGTTTTATAAAAACCATGTTTTACAGTCAAACACTGTTTTTACTCTTGAGCTATATTTTCTCCTAGAGGATTTTGTAGATGTTTTAAAATAATAACATAAGGTCTGTCAATATATTAGCTTACCAATAAAGCACAAAACATAAGTGTGTTTTCTAGGGTTAAAATAAGTTATAGGTAACACTGATTTTAATTTTTTATATTTTTCCTTTTAATCATTCTCCTTCCTTCTGGGAAGTGAGACCTTCACAGAATGTCAGGTGTAGCTTGGCCCCCAGTAGACATGAAGAATCTGAGTCATGTACCTTACCTTGGACTTGTCTTCTTTCAGGAATTCTTATAATACCATCAGTCTAACTTAGCTTTTTCTAACTTGGCCTCATAGGCTATGGCTCCTGCCTTAGAAGGTACTCATGATTGAGCCCAACTTAGAATGGATTGTTACCTTTTTTTTTAAAGGTTTGTATGAAAGTTTCTATTATTCGACTTGATGTACAGAAATCCATAAAATAAAATAGGGAATCTGTTTGAACAGAAAAGCCTTAATATAATGAGGGACTGAGCTTGGGATCTCTGTGTTCCAGATGGCAATAGTTTGGGCTGCCATGTCTGCAGGTGTGTGCTGGAAACAGTCCCCTTATACTAGACAGTTCTTCGTAATGCCCCTGTCCCTTCACCTTTTTTGTTTCCTGGTTTACTTCAGAAGATGACACATCTGTCAGTGTGGAAATACCTTACACAGTGCAGCACAAAGTGGTTAAAGGAAAGCATCTGTATCTCTGATAGCTTTCTGAGAAGCAGTTTTAGTCCCTAGGATACAATACATTGCCTGTCTTGTATGATCAGTAGGAAGTGTTCCTTTCAAATCTGGTGTTCTCCTTTTAAAATTCTTGAAATCGAACCCACAGTGTTCAAGAATTGTAAAACCAATATTATGAAGGTTCTCTGAGATGCAGATGTGCATTAGCATGTTGAGCAGTGTGCTCCTACTGTTTTTCACTGAGATAAAATAAGTGAAACCTTAAAAATTTTTATACTTTATGAATCTGGTACGTCATTTCTTGTCATCTTTTCCCATGTAGATATAAATGGTAAATGTGAAATGCATTTTTGAAGGATTTTTCTGCATCTGTGCTGTCTGGTGTTTGAATTGATTGGGCCTTTTCTTTAACTCATATAATGAGATTTCCAAACTGTTTTCATTTCTGACCGGAGCTTTCAGATATATGTTCACACTTGAAGTGTACTGGTCTATGAGTAGAGTAGGTATTTTTTTCTGTATGTATACTTATTACTTTTCCAAAGAAACTGAAAATTAATCTTAACTCTAACCTAGAAATAGTGTATGTGTGTGATATGGGACTGCTCCATGATTAAAAATATAGGCTAAGGTTAATTTACTAGATACTGAGAGACAAATTGTGAAAGGTATAGGAGCTAACTGGAAGAGAATCTGTAGAGAAACTGTGCTCCCTTTTGAAAATCATTAATATTTAATTTTAATTTTAGTTCAGTAGCTTGTATCTGTCTCCCCTGGACATTCTGGGGGAATTGCAGCTGTAGCTTGTCTTCTGCCAATAGCCAGTGAAGTGAATAAACAGAGCTCTATCCACCGGGCTAAAGAGATGAGAGAATTGTATAAAATAAAAATAAAAGTTTGAGAATTTATATTGAATCTTAGGATTCAATTTAAACATATTGACAAAAATTCAGCTGCTGTTTATTTTCAACAGGCCAGTATTTCACACCATTCCTGTCAAATTTCTCGAAAGCATTACAATGGTACTATATTCACTTATGTAGGGTTGGCATCTGGGTTGGAAAATCACACTGCTCTCTTGGAGCACAGCAAAACTATTCAGTAATTAGTAAATTTAAAAACAATTGAGTCTGCATAAGTTGATGGTATCATGTGATACCACTGGTGATGAAAAGTTATTGGGAAACCTGAAAAAAATGTTTTACTCCCTAGTGCTCTAGTCACAATAATGAATCTTCTACATCATCTTCATTAAAACTGAAAAAAAACTGGATGCTAATTTCAGTTTTGTTTTACCATGGCAATAGTGTTTATGGAATTTCATTGTGTGGATTTTCTACTATTTAGGCAGTAGGCATTGTAATTTCTGTGTGCTTCAGTCGAAGATAGAGCTGTGTCCTGTATGAATAAAAGCGAGGCACAGAGTAAACTTTCTTAACACTGAAAGGGGTGGAGGGGGCAGGTGCTTCATCCAGCTCAGTCTAAGGAGTCACCCTGCTTACACACTGTTCTTTTACTGGCATAGTTCAATGAACATTGACCTTGTCTGAGATTGTGATCCTGAGCAAGTAGCATGGGAAAGGGAAATACATAGCTGAATAGGTTGCATGGAGAAAGGCGAAGATTCCTTTTTGAAAGGATGAGTTCTGATTCCTCTTCCCAACATGGAGCTCATGGGGACTTTTCAGGGGAGTTCCTTGTATGGTGCGGGAGGGAGAGACACGTTTTGATGACACATGTATGTCTGGTTTGAAATACTGCCTTACAGATAACTGCCTGTTTATACCTGGATGTAGAGTTTTCTCTCTTCCTTTTTAACCTCTGGTTTTACAGAGAGGAAGAATTTATGAAAAAATGTGAGTGCAGGTTAAAGCAGAGTGCACAGAACTCATTGACGTTTCTGTATGGATGCAGGCTTTTTACTCAAAGGTGAAACCTGGAATGTTGTGGGTAGGTGTGCTACCAAAAGGGAAGGTAGCAAAAGTGTCCAGCTAATGCTCCTGAAGTATGTGAGCGTGTGCACATCAGGGCTTTGTCTTTTTCTTGATCAGATGGCCCCATCCATATATAGCGTATTTTGGATTGGTTGAGAGTAAGCTGCTTTAAAAATAACTGTTCCTGTATTTTCTTTCTGAACGGAAGCTCCTCTAGTAAGTGTTCGGATTTTCTTGCATTCATCAAAGCAAGACAAGGAGCTACCAGAGAGGTGAAAGTGCAGAACTCAGTCTAGGTGGCAGTGGGGAAGGGTTTTCTGCCTGAGGCTGTAAAAGGCATGCTTGTCCTGTAAAACCAAGTATTACAAGGATGTAATAGCTTCTGGCTGGATTGATGGTGGCAAACCATTGAAACTGTTGCTTGTTTTTTTTCTTAGGGCAAAATATATTGGTTTTTAACTCTGAGAGCAACTTCTTTCCAAAGGCTTTTCATTTGTCATAATTTGATGGAATAGGTTTTTTTTTTTTCTGGTTTCCAAATTATATTATATGGTTGTGGCTGTCTTAGGAGACAGAGGAAGACTGTGTGCATGTGTGCACAGCCATTTATTTATATTAGTTTCCCCTATAGTTATATAAGTTTCTCAGATGCTGAGAGCCTCCTGTTTTGGCTGTTTCCATAGAAATAAATGACAGCTATCCCAGTCTCCGTGGAAAGAGGATGTATTTCTCATTTCAAGTTTTATTCCTTGATTGAAGACATACTCCTTTCTAGGAGTAACTACTGGAGCATTTTATTCTTGTTACCTGTCATTGTAGGTAATGAGAATGTTGAATCAGTAAAATACCTTTTCATCTACTTTCTAACTTATTTCTAACAATATATATGAAATACTTGACAGAACAACAAAATGTGTTCACCTCTTACTGGGGTTCTGGATGGACCTTTGCAAGAGGACATTCTCTACTTAATGCATATTTTGTGCATAATTTATTTTCTTTCCCTGGTAAAAGGCACATTAAACATGTAAGGACATCGTGCATCTGTTTAAAAAGAGAGGGGAAACGTGTTCAGCATGGCCTGAAGTGTGCCCTCTACTACCTCCACAGTTCTAAGTAGAAAATTTCTCCATTGCTCCATTGTGAGATAAGAACTGATCAGCTGCATTGTTTGACAGTGAATGAATGGAAGATTGAGAGGTGAAAACTGAAAAGGGAAGGTGGCACCAAAATGCTGGCGACATTACTAAACTAATATTAGTTCTGTTGATGCACTGTCCTGTATAAGGGCCATAGTGGAAGCTATTGACTCTTGCAGAGATTCCATGAACCAGATTTTTCTCAATTTAGGAGGCTTCTTTGTAGAAATCTAATTTGTTAACCTGTCACAGACTTTTTTCTTTGCCTCTGTTGCATTGGTGTAGAAAAATTGATCTGTATCAGATGCTTTATTCTGAGTTTTAGTTCAAGTTCTTAGAAATAAATCTCTATTTACGTAGTTTTAGGCAAATCAAACTAGAAATTTCCTCAATGAGTTCTGTTTGGTGCTGTCTCTAGCATGCAGTTAATCTGCTGTGTGTGAATGTACATGTTAGCTGCCAACAGGTTTTCTCTTCTGGAAGGTGCAATTCAGATGTGGAATACAGAAAATGTACATTACGAAAGTGTTTAGTTAAACAGTAAAGGGAAGAAAAAAACAATTCCCATTTGCATAAGAACATCAATATACAGTATTAAGTTGGACTTTAATTCTCTCTAAGAAAATCTCCTATCTGAAGACATAAAGGTATAGTTTAAAGCAGTTTTTCCATTGATAATGCAAATGTAAGTAAAACTGTACATTTTACTCTTTGGTTTTGAGCAGCAGATTACAATGCGTCTTGCACTACTTTGATAGCTTTCAAACTCATTTCACAGTATTTAAATATTTTCATATACATGGTTTCCATGTGGGTTTTTTGCATTCTGCTGTGAATTTCTCATTTAAATTATCTCTAATTTTTTTTCTTCATTTCATGTATGGTATTTGTCTTTGTTGTGTTGATTGCACAATACAAAAATTTTAGCAGATAGTAATTGCTACAAGAAGTTAAGCATTACCAGAACTGTATGGTTGTAAAATTCTGCTTCAAAAGTAAAATTTTAGTTAGCTGGAAGATGAGAATAGTGATGGAAAAGAGGACATCAGTCACTGTCATCACAGATGGAAAATATCTCAAAGCAAGATGGTAGCTCTGGAGAAAATGGAGCTATGCCTTACATTTAATGAACTAAACAAAATTAATTCACTGTTAATACTGATTATGTCTATGCAACATTGTCTATGTGAGAAGAAAACAAATGCTTTATAAATACATTTCCTTTAATTTATCAGTTGCCATACCCTAATTTTGAGTGTAGAATATAGACTAGAATACATTTTGTCCCAAAATGTAAACATGCATAAATATTTGCATTGGAAAAAGGCTTCAATCTTGCGCTTATACTCCATGTGCTTTTAGTGCTTGCCAGTATTACAAAGCAAAAATTACAGTTAGTTTTCAGTGTAATGGATGTGAAACAAAAATCCCTATAAAATTAGTTTTAAAATGAGAATGTTTTTTAACAAAAGGGGAATGTCTTAAAATCCATGAGAGAAATTAAATAATATTACATGGTGTCTTTAAGAAAAATCCAGAGATATTCTCTGTTATTACTAGAGTCATCTTTATTGTGGAATGTTGTAAGGATTGCAAAAACCTATGCCCAGTGTGTTTAAAAGTGTGTCCATTTGTATTTAAATATCTACAGAAGCAGGCTTCCAAGCTGTTGGCAGACCTTCATGGTAATGTTTTACTCAGCAAGTGCACAGGCGTTCTCTCAATTCTCTGTGGCGTTATGTGATCTTCTAGTGGGATTGTGTTCTGATTGTGTTCTAGCCTAGCTGCTCGTCTGCCCTAAATACAGTGTCCTTGAATGCTGATTGTATTGGCTCAATTGTGACGTTTTCTAATGAATTTACCTTCTTAGTGTGGGTTATTGTTTCATATATAGTGCTCCTTATTGTAATGCCTGAAATTAAGCAAGCAATCTGATTAGCATCTGCTATGGGTGGTTTGTTTTTTTCCCCAAGGTAAGTCCTGTAGGGTTGTTACTAAATACATTCCTTTATTCTCTGTTCTGTATTTGTTAGTGAAAGCTACATCGCCAGAGTATACTTTGCCTTTAGAGAAGATACTGATAATCTTTGCAGTGGGTTTAGTTTCTGTAGGAATCCATCACAGAGACTTGAATTGACTGTGGGGAAATCTGTGCTATGCAGGTGAGCTTCACCCTTGCTTTAGGCAATTTGTGGTGTGTTCTGCATGGTTCTCTTCAGATGCCTTCTAGTACCATTCTGGAAGATAACACTTATCGCAAAGATAAGATCTGACATCTCACCTGAAATTCCTCTCTGAGAAGCCAGGATAAAGGTTTGGATGGGTTCCATGTGCTACTGGCAGTGAGGTTGATGACTGCTGTGTTCAGCATTAGCTGTAGCTCCCTGAGGGTTTGGACTGTCAGCGTTGCTGTAGAGCATCCTGACTATGACGAAGTTGAATGTAGTTCAGGCCAGATCATCACCATCAGCTGGGCTGCAGCTTCCCTTACAGCAGCCATTTCTTAGAGATCATATTTACCCATAGATTGTGGGTATTTATAGGTTATTGTCTCCTGTGATTTTCACATTGATTTAATGTTCCATATGCTGTCCAAGTCTTTTCTTTGTTCCTGTTCTCAAACAGTAGCATCAGGAATACAGTCTTAGTACTGCAGGTAACTCTATCTGCAATTAATGAGAACTGCTTTGTGTTGAGAGGGATTCTTGTCGTTGGCCAAACTGCTGTGTATTTCACAGAATCACAGACTGCTTGAGGTCAGAAGGGACCTTTGGAGGTCATCTGATCCCAGCCCCCTGCTTGGGCAGGGCTACCTACAGCTGATTGCTCAGGACCGTGTTCAGATAGTTTTGAATAGATCCAAGCATGGGGACTGCGACCTACCTGGGCAACCTGTGCTGGTGCTCAGTCATTATCATAGTGAAAAGTGTTCACAGGATCGCAGAATATATGGATTTGTAAGACACCTACAAGGATCATCGAGTCCAAGGATCATTCTCCTGGCTTTGCACAAGACCATCCCCAACAATCACCTGTGCCCAAGAGCATTGTCCACACGCTTCTTTGAACTCTGTTGGGCTGCTGCTGTGACCACTTCCCTGGGGAGCCTGTTCCAGTGCCCAACCACCCTCTGGGTGAAGAACCTTTTCCTAATAACCAACCTAACCCTTGCCTGACACAACTTCAGGCTGTTTCCTTGCGTCCTGTGTTTCTTCATCTTCGGATGGAGGCTCACATGTTTCAGTTTGTGCCCATTGCCCGTATTTGAAGGAATGTGGTTGTCAGGGAATGAGCAGGATGAGCGAGTAGTCTAAGTACATACTCTTGCCATTCCAAAGTAAACATTTGTGAAGAAGGCAAGAAAATATAATTAGCTTTTTAATAGTTCAGAGTGCTTCAAGGAATATTCATTGTTTCCTTGGGCTGTTGTGTGTTGAAGTCATTACTTGGTAAGAATATTGTTTCGAAGTTCTGTTTGCTTTGACACAGTCATATGTCTAAATGCATAATGGTATTACTAGCCAAATATATCTTTGAATTTCCACTCTATGCTGTATAGCAGTATTCTCATTTCACTTTTGTGTCTTAGAGCTCGATGAAACACAGGTGTACTTCCTGAAAATGATGGAAAGTTTGTTGTTTCTTTACAGTCCAGGTGTTAGAGGTCACATGACAGGAAGCAACAGAAGAATTTTTGCTTCATACCTCCCAAAATTTGAAGCAGGAGATTTACTTGAGGTTTTAATGATAACAAACATCTATTCATCCTCTATGCTGTTTACAAGGATTGTAATACATGAAATAATTAGGTTAGCTGCAATGATGGATTTCAGAAATCATCTTAATTTACATACAATTATTGCACTACACAAAATAAAGAATTTGTAGCTTGTCTTATGGGCAAGCAGTTACTTTGGGTAAAATCAATATTTGGCCAAGTTCTCACTGTATCAGTTTTTCCAGGCAGAGAATTAAAAGCAGTGTCCCAGTGTTATGTCTTGTCATTTCCAGGAGGTATTGAAGCAATTTTATAAGAATAGGCAAAAGTTGTTATATAATTTGCATACAGTGGGCACAGATAGCAGCCATGTGAAAGAGTACTTATGTCTATTTGTCTCCCTCAAGGGCTGACGAGGATTCTCAATTCTGGGTTTTTACGACTGTGTAGTAAAACCTTAATCTGTCAATGTGCTTTTTTTCTTTTTGTTCCTAGCATCCATTAACTCCATGGTGTTTCTTATAAAGGAACAGTAAGGTAGATGACTGACACTCTGCAAGTCACCTACAAAAGATGTAACTCTAAAATGTGATGCTAGAAGAACAGCTAAAATCATTTTAGGTTTGTACTTGAGTGACTTGGAGCAAGAATGTATCATGCCCTAGAGAAAGGTCAGGTTAATCCTTAGCATTATAGATACAAAGTACTTTATACCATGTTTCTAGTAGAAAAGATTTTAATGAACCCTCACTGTTTAATAACTGAGAATATTAGTCAAATTGACCAGCTGTTACATGTCTTTGCATTTGCTGCTGTGGCATGTGGGATGCTGGAGAAATTTCACACTCATTTTGTTTCAGATTGTTCTAATTGTTTCTTTTTCATGCAAAGCGTGAAAAGGCTCTCGCAATTAAGAGAATGCCCTCTCTAAATTAAATGTAAACCCAGAGTTTAATCAAAAGAAGTCCCAAAACACATTCAGTTGTCTTCATTGTGGTGCCTTGAAGGATTAGCATATTACTTCATAACTGAGTTGAAACAGGACATCATTGCAAATGATGCCTGAGGTGCCTACTGAGTTGCCTTTGTCTCATTCCTTGACTGATTTGCATTTGTTAGGAGATTGCAGTTTGTCCTGGGTTGCCTGTCTTGGGGTAGTTGAATAATAAGCTGCATAGTTCTTAAAAATCCTGGTAATTTGCTTTTACATGTGTTTTCTGGAGGTGTTTGAGGTCACGGGGCTAACTGGAGATTCTTAGGAAGAAATTAACAGCAAATGGTATTAAGAAAAACTTTGTCCATATACAAGATATGGGGATGAAGGTGTTAATTTGAGAGGCTCTAAATAATTACAAAGTGGTACCCTCCCTTGGCAACTCTTACATTCTTCGATGGACAGCAGAAAAGGCTGCACCATATGCTAACAGAATAAATAGCACTTCCTCATTATGAGAAGCTGTAGCATCTTGGTGTCAGCTAATTTGAAAAATGTCCAGAATGAAGTCATGCACCATAAATGAGAGCCCTCTTGAGAAGCTGATTGCTAAATGTTATACAAAAACACTTTCTAAAATCAAAGTTGCTTCAGGGATCAATGTGTTAGTTGAAAAGTACCCTCAAGCTGACACATATTGGAGGGAAAAATCAATGTTTTAGCTACATAGTCTCTTTAGAAGTGTTATAATGAAAATAGTGTTCACTTCTTCCCTGCACCTAGAATTAAATGGAAACCTATCCATATAGGATGGTGTGTACGTGTGTGTATATATATATACAGAGAGAGAGAGATGCTGTGAGCATAGTTTATCCCATATTGAACCTGAGCTATTAATCATGCAAATGAACTATATAAGGGACTGATACATATAAAATCTAGCCTTGGCATAAATTTGAATTTAATTTTCAATAGTTTTAAGTACTCTGTAATTGAGAAAATAATGTTTTATTAGGAGCTAAGCATTTATTTTCTGTTTTTCTGTATCAAGTAATTAAGACTGGGTAAAATAGCAGTAAAAACAAAGCCCATATTCTTGGTAAAGTATAAATAATTATTGGGAACTGTTTTAAACTAGTGATTTTGGTCAGATAATTGGCTGTATGAGATAGTAAACTAATCCTAAATTAATGAAATGTTGCCTGTATTTGTTCAGAAACACTGAAGATGCGACATGGAAAAGCATGTTACTGGTTTTGGGTGAAAAAAAAAAATCTTTCATTTAAGGATGTTAATTACTACATGTGTTTACCTAAACATATTTTTATTGCTGTAGTCTCTTCCCTGACCCCCACAACAACATATCCACATGATCCACAGGTGACTTGATACACAGCATTAGAAATACTAAATTCTGGCCATTGTGCATTCCTACATATGGGAGGATACTCCAAGCAGTGCAGGGTAGCTGTGCCCTGGTAACCACTTATCATGGGTGGTGTGAAGTGTTACCCTTGTCTGATTCTAAAGGAGAGCTGACACAGCCTTGGCCCTTTTCCAGATGAGCTGATGATTGTATTGGGCATAATAAAAGTATCTCCTTCCTGAAGGAGGAATAGGAAGTGTTTCTGTGGGTTCAAAGAATGTGCAAGTTCTGCAGCTGGGGAAAACCGTACTACATTTCTTAAGCTGGACCCTGATGGTGTAATTGTTTGGTTACCTATTTTATCTTTTCACTGAACAGAATTTTAGTGCAAAATTCTCTTGGATTTATTTGACTTAAAATATTTAATGAATAAAACTACTTATCAAGAACCTCAGGTAACATCTGCCAGTCCTTTGTTTTGAATTATCTTTTTGTAGAAAATGATAGGAACAAATTCTCAGGTGCGTCTGCATGTTTTGTTCCCTAATAGATGACATTTAAATGCTTCAAAGTCTGCTTTTTAGGTGTTTCTGTAGGAATGAGGCATTGCTTATACTGCTATCAACTCATTACGGTAAATTTCTATTGATAGTTTCTCACTTCTTATTCAAAGTTTCCTTTACTGTACATTACTGTCATAGTAACAGAAATTAGTAGGAAAGCAGCTGTACCATGTGCCTTCCAGCACAATGAACAAACATCATTGGTAAAACAATGTGTTTATTTAATGTCTTTTTTGTCATGCAATGGGGGAAGCATTTGCTTATGTCCAGTGTGCAAATGACAGAAGCAGTGTATAATCACACTTGCACACACTAGTATTTGTTAGTTATAGATGATATTTCACAATTTGTCTGTGTGGCATGGTATCGCTTCCAAACCACAGCCTAATATCTGCTGAGAACAGGACTTGTCTCCCAGCTCACCAAATGTAGATGGTGATAACAGGTGAAACAGTTTGACACTGCTGTCAGTAATAATAGGTGAAACAGTTTAACATTTTTAAATCTCTCTTTTACCTCTGTCGGTTTTGTAGCAGCCTGCCAAAGCAAGTTTCCGTGCTTTGAGACCTGTGTCATGGTCCTGTAAGTTCTTGATTCCATGTAGGAAATGTCAGCTTCCTCATCTGTCCCAAGGCTTCCTATTACTAATGTGATAAATATTTGGACGATTAACAAAAGTTTCTACTGCCTTGCTTACTTGAGTTTTTTAATTTTGCATGATGCTGGTTGCCAATACGTTTCACCAACTACGAAGAATAACAACTTCTAAAATCTCTGTCACTGTTAAAGAGAACTTCTATCCCAAAGTTTTTTCCCAGGAGACAGAATTCCTAACTTAAGTGGCAGCCAGCACTGGACCTAGTGCTAGTAGGGTAATGAATATGCATATGTTCAAGAGATTGTTCTGTTTTCAATGCAGGGTGCTAATTCTCTTGCTTTCCATGTGTCTCCCATGGCTTGGACAGTACAGGAGATTTTTGAGAGCAGGAATGACTTTACAGTTAAGGAACTGAGATACTCATCTTGGGTTCTGCTGTGAACTTAATAGTGTTGCATCTCTTAATAGTTTAAAAATACTTTTTGTTGACTGTATCTGTTAGACTTTGCATTGATAGCGGGGACACACATTTTGGATCTTTACATTCTGACCTCCATCGGCTAACATAGGAACATGTGTTGACCTCAGATTAGTAAAAGTTGAAGAAACTGAAGTACTGCACCCTACCCAGTGAGAACATTCTTGGGTATCCCAGGCTGACAATTAAAAGGGGATATATGTGGTTTATAACTCCTGTAGACATGATAAAAAATAATAGGGAAGTCACTCTCACTGTTCTGGATATAAGGAGAGTAAAAAGCAAGTGTTTGCTACAGTGCTCCTAAACCTGAAAAATGTTTTATCCAGATTCAGAATAGTTAGATAACTGTGACTTTATTTTCACAACAGTGACACTTCCTAAATCAATCAAAGCAACAGAGTACTTCTGAGAAATAACACCTAAGCCATGAGTCTTGAACACAAAATAGTTCTGAAGTTCCACTTACACTGGTTTGTGTATATTAGTTTTCAGTATGTAACATAAATAGAGGGCTAATACTGAAGACTTCTATTATGGGTTTTGTGGACAAGCAAGTAGGAGTAATGGAAAAATAAGCTGTTTTTCCTGCTTGGCTTTTATTTACTTAGGCTGTCTTTCCATTATAGAGCTCCTTCAGCTGATGTTGGGAGTTGTTTATTAATGTGCCCATCCAGCCATATATTCAGTGCTTTAAAAATACAGTCTGAGAGCTTGATCTGATTAGATCCACTATATCAATGTTCCTGTTTTTTGAAAACACTTTACTGCCTCTCTTCGCTTCATGCATACAGGAATTCAAGATAAATTCTAAAATGTATATTTCTTCTTCAAGCTTTTTCTACTCTGTCTCCTGACAATACAGAAGCAACAGGAGGAAAACGAAATTCCACACCTTTATAAGAATTGCCTAACCTGAAAGCAAGAGCACAAGATCACATAACCTCTCAAAAGCTGTGGAGCTCACTGCTGAAATTTCTCCTCGTGTTGTTCTTGGGGTTGAACAGATGACAGGATACAGGTTTCTCAGCAGACAGTGAAGTGACACTATGATGTATTCAAATTTTTTTATATCAAAGATAAAACGATTCTCTAGAAACATCATGCCATGTTTCAGGTTACTACTTTTTCTGTAAATCCCTTTTAGAAGACTTGTACTGTCTACTGATTTAATAGCTGCTTTTATCTAGTATCTTTTGCACTCTAAACTGACTTTTTTCAGATTTTGTTTTGGACATCATCTTATAGGTCATATAGAATTAGACACATGGTGGTGTAGATTGCTTTGTTATACTTTTTTATATTGCTTTCCACATTCTTGCCTGTCAAACAGTAACCATGCCTCAAAGTGCTTCAGTTACAAAGTTGTCCAGTTTGCTCTGTAGGTTTCTCAGCCTTGTTTTTATTTTGTTAAGTTTTATTTTGTTAAGTTTTGTTAAGTTTTTGACCAGTGTTAACCCTTCTCAGTGGCTGGTTCCTGGCTCAGTGTTTGGAATTTTCATCTGAAGCTGTAGGTGATCAAGCTTTCTGTGTTTAGATGATTGAAGTCAAGTTAGCTCAAATGTAACTCACTACAGTTTCACTATCAATATGGACTGGTTTAGGTAAACTGAATTAGAAAGCCTCATTTGGTATTTCCCTCTGTGGGTGTGGTGGTTTTGGCCACACAGCAGACTGAACTAGGGGCAAGATATCCCGTCAAAATATAAACACCTGGCTGAGTTCTGTATTTCAGTGTATTTCACCACCTCATAAATTACTTTGAGACCACAAGGGAGGGGGCAATTACACATGGGTTAGCATAGTTGAGTACTGGAAATTAATAAACTAATTTCAAACAAAAGATATATTATTAAGCTGTGTGACAATCAATTTAGGAATAAATAGAGATGTCTTGATTTTTGTCATCTACATCTTGAAATAAAGAAATGAGTACTAATGGCATGTTCTTACCTATTTTTGACAGGGCAATGCCTAGAGGTGCCTCCCAATCAGAGTAATACAGTAGTGAAAGCTGAAAGATAAGAATAAATTTATGAATTCCCTTCATTATTGCCAAGAGAAGTTCAGAATATCATGGAAATGACACTTAGGTTGCATTGCATTTGAAATCTTGTCTGGAGTGGGAGGTATCCAGGACTTTTACTAAGAAAAGTAGCAAAAAAATTATCTAGAACACAAAACGCACAACTATCTAGTAACTGATAGCAAAAGGAGACTTATTTTTGACCCTTGTTGGCAACTGATTTGCCTTGAGCAGGAGGATTTAATTTATAATTTATTTATTCTTTCAGATAAAAGCATTGCCTATGTTCCCTCTTCTAAATCTGTCTAAAATGTTGACTCCCATGATATGTCTAGTGAATATATATCTGGCTACAAAGAAAAGAATTCTGTTCTTTAGCTAAGAAAATGGAAGAAGTGAAAGTTGTGGAAGATGGGTGGTTGCATTGAGTATGTTTGTTACAAATACATGACTGTGTCAGACAGACAGTAGTACTTGGTTATGACTTAGAGAGTTACTTCTAAAGAAAAATATATTGAAAATCTTAGTTGAGATTGTCATACCAAAAGATAAAAGATATTTTCGAGTTTTGCTGTTAGGAAGTTGATGGAGCTGCATAGAGGGGAGGGGAAAAGGTCTAGGGTGTTGACATACTATCTCCCAAGTGTGGAACAATTTATTGATACTAAAATATATATGCCTCTATAGGTACAGGGTATTATTTAAGAAATTTCCCACAAAGCTGCTGAAGCAAAGGTAGCTACATTAGTTGATTTTTGCAGCCAGTTTTCAGATACTGAGAACACAACTGCTCTGAAAATTTATCACTGCTTACTCTACAGATATATGAAACTGAAGTCAGAGTTTCAAGTACATTTCTTCTGCAGTTGATACAGTTTCAAGGACTCCCTGTTGTTCGTTTCCTCCTCACCCACCCTCAGTTCTTCTGTGTAAACTGGGCTGGGAAGTAAGCGATGTTGACCAGAATTTTTAAAAATTGACAACAAAAATGTGCAGCTCTTTAGGATGAGAGGAGGTGGTGTGTTTTCTCCACATTCAGCTTTCTGGTGTGGTTCATCACACAATAGTGTAGGACAATCGCCTGAGGAACATGCAGGGAAAGCTGCTTAAACTGGCACAGCTGTTGGAAGAAATGCTTTCTGAACTTTGGCATGTTTATCTCTTCAAGATAAAATTTTTTAATGATGCGGTCATCTTGTTTTGGATACAATTTCGGTGGGAACTACTTCAGTTATTTCTGTATTGAACAGAATTTCAGACTTCTTGCTCATGCCGATAATAGGGTGGGATTGGTTTATGATTTTTTTTTTCCTCTTTGGGGAATAAAGTCATCCTCAACTAGAGATTGGATGAACTGTATTAGAAAAATTACTTTTTAAAAGTGACTGAAGTTCTACTTCAGCTAAGGAGAAAACTTTTTTTGTTATTGCAGCATTACATACTTTGTCCTTTTTTTAAAATTTTACATAATTGTACAACCTAAGGAAATGCTGCCTAATTATCCTGTTATAATATTTGGGGACTTGTAGACTTTGTTCTAGCTTTTGATGTACAGATGGCTCAAAGAGAAGGTTTGGAGGAAGAGAGTAGTGGGTTTACAGGTCACTTTAGGTTTGTGTTGGGAAATGTCAGATCCCCGAAAACAGAGAGCCTGATATTTTCCTAATTTTTGCTGTTGGAAGGGATTCATGCACTTGAAATTTCACTGCTCTGAAATAAGAAGTGCCACAGAAAGTTGCTTAAAAATACTAATGAAGAGGATGATTGCCCTTTATACCTTTATACTACAAAATAGTTCTGTTTGACCTTTTAGTCACCACAAAGACAGAATCCCACAGAAATGTTACAGAAGACTGAATTTGTGATTCCATTATTTGAAGTCCTCTGTAATATTGCAGATAGACTTCTCTGCAGCCTTGCCTTTGCGTGTTCTCTTTGGTTTACAGCTGACCTTGTATGGTAGAACAGCAGCCCTGACTGGTTTGGGCAGCTGGTTACTACTGCAGTATGGATAGATAAAAACTTGGTTTTTTTCTCATTCTACATACAGCCGTGTAGAAAGGTTTTGTGGTGTTTAGGGGGGGGGTTATGTTTTGGAATTTTTTTAATCATTGTTTATAGGTTTCTCTCTTTAATTCCTAATGCCGGTAGTTGATGTAATTCTATATACTGGTTTGCTTTTCTGTCAGTAATTGCAAAAGGTCTGACAGTGGCTGGGGTTTGCTTTTTGAAATGGTCACAATGTGAGAGAGAGACTGTGATTTCTATTACAGCCACTTTCTGAAGTGTCTGAAGAAAACATGATATGGTGGCAGTGTTATTAACATGAAAATCTCCTTTTAACTCAAGCAGTTCTGTGACATGCTCTGTCCAGGGGACTTCAAGACTGTAAAAAAGCATTTGCTTTGCAAAGCAGAGGTGATGGTTTCTGCACTGTAATAACATGGCTACATAAAATGACTTGTGAAATTAGAGTGCCATCTCCTTGAAGAAATGCATCTTGTTTTCCTTCTTCCAACCTTTATACAGCCTTATATTGTCCAGATTGCTTTGGGTGTCTTTGTTAAATGCACTTTGCATCTCTCAGTTAATTTTGTGCCAGTGTCACTTTAGGCTGACGACTGTGGGTGTTTGTGTATCCATTGAGCACACTGCCAGGTCACGTCCACCACTTGCCACCTCTCCCATTAAGTGGCTGTCAGCAGGTTTACAGAGCTGCTTTCTTGCTTTGCATTAATTTCTGCAACTCAGTAGATGCAGTGAAAAGCACCTATAAACAGAGAGCGCAGTTCGTCTTGAAATTTCTAAAGGTAAATAGAAATGCCATGAGCAGTTAAGTCATATTTCATATATAGTCATATCAATATGATTAGTGGGAAAGAAGTGTCGTTTCTTTTTAAATTTTCTTTTTTCAACTAACGTTTCTCCTTGAGCTCCGACCTCCAAAAGGAAAATACTGCAAATCTAAACAAGTGTATGTCAGCAGATTCTTGCATGTGACTGTCTTGTTGAAGTTGTATATAATCCCATGCTGAGATTTACAATTGGTTCTGAAATGAAAATCTGTTAGGATTAGATCAAACATTATCCTACCTGAGATAAGCAGTGTGGGGAAGTTTAGTGATTTGTCCATGAAAGTCAGTATATAGATGGGTTATTAGTATAAGGCTTTTTAAGAAATGTACGAAAATGCAGGTGTGCTAGCTTAATTTGACGGGCTGCAGGTACTTTGCTGCATATTAATGTGGTGTATTTTTTTAGACTAGGAAATTCTGATTCTAGTTCTTATGACAAAGAATTCTTTTTTGGGTGAAAATTCCTTTGTACTACTTGAAGCAGTAAAAGCAATAGTAAATAATTAAGGACTGAAGCAGTAATTTTGTATATCCAAGCTCTTATTAAAATATTACTGTGGAAATCTGCTGCTGAATGCGTGTGGGAGGCCAGTGCAAGGTGTGGGAAAACTGAAGTGTATTGACTGAAGGTTAATCTTGAGCTTGTCTCAGAGAAATTTATGTGAGACTTTACTATACTTAGCCCTGTGCTCAGAGACTTCAGACTTTAATTCGTTTTCATTTAACATTTTGAAGCATCCTTTGTAGATTAATTTTGAGAACAAGTCATTGTGTTTACAATGTCATAAGTTTACAAGCTAATTTGACATGACCAGCATATGGAAAAAGCTGAAAGAAATTAGTGACTTGTGCAACATCACCCAGAACACAAGTGTTGGAGAGCTGAATAGCTCCCAAGTGCTTTGATACAAATAAGTATCCTCTGTGCTGGGTGGCCCAGTCTTCTAAAAATTACCAGAAGTTCTATTCTTTCAGCTTTCTGTTTCTTCTTAGACTGTGCAGGACTGTGAATTTTTCACCCAGTGATGTTCTCTTCAGAATCTTTGTGTTTTATATATTTGGGTGAATGTGTTGAGTTGGTCTTTTGAGGGTTGTTCAGTGCTGCTTTTCAGGCAGCCAGTTGTTGATCACACTTAACCTCTCCTACCAAACCTGCTGGTGGTAAGTTGCCCATTTTCCACTGGTTACAGCATATTGGTGAAATAAACATTTTTTAACAATGATCGGGATCTTCACTACCTTCTCTCATAGGAATTTGTGTTCTCTGTTTTATCCTTATGCAGTATTTCTTTTTACCCAACATCTCTGTGCTCTGTACAAATAGAGTTAGATAAACCTATTCCTGATACAGGAATAAAATCAACTTTATCACCAGATAAAGTTCTATTCCAAGTAGTTTTTAGGCCACTTGAAGGTAGTATTATGAAATAATGGTCAACATCTGACTTAAACACTTTGAGTTCCTTTCTGCCCTTTAGTAATCATTGCATTGGTGCTGATAAAATGTTGATGGTTATGAAAATGTGAAAAACAAACCAACATTCAAAACAAAATTAAAAAAAAACTCCTTTAGAATTGCTTATGTTCAACTTTCCTGTTTTGTGCTTCAGAATTTCATGTAAACTATAAACTTTTTTTGTGGTTTTTTTACTGCCTCTCAAAATCTTTGGAATGCCTACAGCTCCATCTTATCCAGCATTAGTTAAAATCAAATCATCTCTAAGGCACGTCTGTATAACATTGTATGCAGGATTCTTTACCATGTGTCACTGTATGTTTTGATCATTCCCTGACAGTGCTGAAAAAGTATGGTATTTTCATGCTGACAGTTCCCTTGTTCTTTTGCCAGGGGTGAAATCCTGTGCAGGCTATGAAAGTGGTTTTTTGTTTGAAAGGTTTTGGGGAAGGGATGGGACTGGGCAGGTAGGTGTGTGTATAAGTATGTTACATGTTAGGAGGAATATATATATAAAACATACCTTGAATATGTAGAGAAATGAATTGAGCTGTTTGTGGTTCATTGTCCTGAGGGAGCTCATTGCAGGTTGCGGTGAACAGTTTGCCTCCTCCTTTTTACCCATCTGGCTTTTATAGTTAAAAAAATATTCTGTTACTCCAGAGATCCCACTATGTCAGCACCATCTCTAGCAGAACACCTTTAAACCTGGCCTTTTTGAATATGATTCCAACAATTTTGGTAGCCATATCAAAAGTAAAGATCTGTTTTATCCCACAACACTCTCTGCCACTGAGATGGGAAAAATTCCTTTAGCCAGGAGAAAGTAACAACAGTAACTGTTGTTTTCCATCAATGGACTCCATTGGAGGTGAAAGCAGAGCTCTTTTAAGTGCAATCAAATTGTCCATTAGGAATCAAAAAATCACAATTTCAAAAGTGACTTTTAGGTATCTTTACATGGAAGATGGTAGAACACAGCTTTGTGAGGGCTTTTAGGCTTATAGTCATTTAGGGTCTCATATTTTTTTATTTACTTATAATGTGGTGATGTATAGATATAGATTTGTGCACCCACTATTTACGAAACTAATTCTATAAAGTGATGTTAAAAACTAAGACATGAAAGTAGGAAAACAAAAGGATCTGAAGACGTGGGATAAGTTTGGAATTTCCCACAAATGACTTCGCTACCCTAAACAAAATTATTTAATTTTTCTACAATGTCTGGTTTGTCAAATGTGTATTTATGAGGAATCAATAACATTTTAATATCTGAGATGAAAATTCAGGTCATAGTATCATGTAAAGAAAAGTAGTGATCCTTGCAATAAATAATAAATCATCTCAACAAGCAGGAAAAAAATGGTTTTAATACTTTCCTTTATTCCAGACTTTTACCCCTGACCCTGTAAACTGAGGCCTGATATATATTTGGGGCTATGTGATGATTACATTATAAGTTCAGAATTTCACTGGGGCTTGAAGGAAATTTTGAACTCTGGAAGATTTGAGCAAGAGAAATTTAGACTTTAACACTTAACATAGAAATAGCGAACCATGAAATCACAAGTATGTTAATCAAAGATGTTTGAGACTCTAGCACTGGGAAGCAAACTACTTAACAAGTACAAGGATTTGTTCCATATTGAAAAGGTACTAATTCAGGTTAAGCCTTTCTTTGCTTAGATACTTGTAACTGAAATCTGATGAATGCTTAACTGATGTCTGACACAGATCCATTTATTCACTGCTTATAACTTGAAAATCGGTGGTCAAATCTTAAAGTATTGACATCAGATGTCAGACACGTTCAGCAATTTGTTCACATGAAGAATTGTATCAGTCGAATCAAAATCTTTTTGTGTTTTCCAAACTGCTTTCCTTCCCCTTTCCTCCTTTTTCATCAGAAAATAACTCAGCAAGTGCTGTGAACATGTTATAGCTGTGTTAAATGTAAATGTCAAAAGATGTTCTGAAGAGTTACATTGCTCTCAAATTCCAGAAATCTGCAGGTGAATTGTGTAAGTCATGAAAAGCAGTGAATGGCAACTGGGAAGTTACTTCATTCTTTTCAGTCTGGTGCAACAAAGAGAACAGAAATAAAATGCATTTGGAGGCTTTGTTTTCCTCAAGATCTTAAAGTTCCATTGCAGAGTTCTTTGCCACACAGTCTCCTAAAGCATACTTATTGTATAGAAAACACTTTGAAAGTATATATTTTTAAAATCCTTTTAACCAGATATATAAATTATTAATGAACATACAAAGAATTAAAATCCTGGAGGAATTCTGTAGCTAAATCAATTTATATAATAATAGGTGAAGTCACAGAAAATCAATATGAAGTTTTGAAGAATAAAATTTTTCACAGCTGTCTGCCTTTGTAATATTTATATAAAAGACTGCTGTTAGCAGAGACTATGCAGCCAATAATAGATACTGAAGGGGAAGATTTCTTAAGTAAAAAGTAAGATGTCATGAAGTCAACAAAAATAATTAACGCAGTAGAGGTTTCTGCAGCCTCATGCAAGTTGCCTCTCTTGCACTTCTTCTTTGGTCTTCTTTTCACTTCTGAGGAGATTCAAGTTTTGCATTTGAGTATGGATTTGTATTTTAAAAAGGGCAGAGTAGCATATCTTGTAATTCTAGCTCATGTATTTACCAAGAATGTGGTTTGACAGTATACTGTGTATCAGAGTCTCTGATAATAACTGCCTGTCATGGTACTTGATTTAAATAACTTGATGTTTTTTGGTTTTCAGGTCTTTTTTTTGTCATTTTCTTTGTCTTGTCTTTTTACAACATGTTGATTAGAAGAAGCAATGTTATGCTGGCTAGAGAACACAGTAATTGCTACCTTCCTGCTCAGTAAAGCCCTAATTAGTGTGAATGAGCATGAAAAATAGATACTAAAATACAGTAGATAAAGGTAATACTGTGCCACAAGAGAAAAGCTTTCTTCATTGTGACCAAATTCTGGCATATTTAAAGTATTAAGAGGATTAAATGGGTGAATTAAATAGTTGTGCTCTCACACACCATTTGCATTTGAAAAGAGGGACTGTGTAGTAGAGTTTAGAGGAGGAAATTGGTCCCAGCCTGCTCGAAGTCTCTGCAGGGACAACAGAAATGACAATCAACCTACTGGGTTTCCTCACAGAAGTTTTTCTTACCGAATCATTTTTAGAAGAGCAGCAGAAATGCTTAAATACCATTTGATTTAAGATAGATTTACCTTAGATGTATTTTGTTGGTAGATGTACTTTTGTTCCAAATTTTTGTTACTAAATTACTTTTAAAAATAATTTAGTGAGTTCTTGGTGTATATACATATATATATATTCCTCTAATAATTTTGAATCTTGATTAACCTAGGACTCTTGTGCTTTCTTAAAGATTACAATTATTTTTTTAAAAGCAGTATGAAATTGCAAGCTGTTATTGCAATATCTCTTTTTGATTTTTTATTTTCTGACAAAATTGCTTTCAGGTTCATGATACCTAAAGAGCATCTTTTCTCTCATGGTATAGCTAATCACTCTCTGTTTATTCCCTTGTCTCTCTCATTATATTTAGTTGCTGAATAGAATATCAAATAAATATATTTTGGTTGCACTTATAGTTTAGTTGGATAAAATATGTGAAGTTATCATCATCTTGGCTGCTTTTTCATTTGCATCTACAGATTTCTAATCACTTTGTAATTCAATTATTCATTAGTCTGGTGTGTCTTTAAACAAACCTCTTAAGTTGTTGTTAAATATTCTGAACATTTGCATGAAATAGCAACTGTTCTTAATTGGACACATATATATTCTAGTGTTGTTTACTTTTCTGATGCAAATTCTAGTTGTTTACTTAGATTGTATTTCCAGAAATACATTATTGGCAGCTGAATACAGACTGGATGTTGAGTTTTGCCTAAACAAGTCATTTAACCTCTTGCTTAAAACTTCCAGAAATTCATGGTTGCAGACTTTCCACATCTGTCTCCTCCTGAAGAACTGAGCAAGCGTAGGTCCAAAGGAACTTGTAGGTATTAATGATAGAGCCATGACATAACACTATCGAGAGTTCATCTCTTCTTCTTGTGAAAAATGGTGAAACTTTGTAAGCAAGACAAAAGTCTGCAGAGTAGTTTTAGCTTGCCACTTCTGGATCACTTTCATTTGAACTTCAATTAGACAGCAATTTTGTATTAACGTAGGGAGGCTGTGCTACCAACCTCTATTTTTAAAAGCAGATGTCTTTGAAGATATTTTAGTACTAATCAGGCATCCAGGTGGAAAGCTACAGCTTTCTGTTCATCACCACATGAGATTTGATGAAAGCCTTTCATTCTGCTGTCATTGAACAGGTAAAGAAGAGAATAGAAACTCTCCTTTCTCAGCACCAGAGTAGCAGGCCGAGATTTATTTCCCTAAAGAAACTATGAGAACAAGTTGAGAATAGCAGAAGAATAGCTCTGTACCTTTACTGAACTTTCAGATCTTCTTAAGTGTGATACTTCTGGCATGCTCTGCTTTGACAGGATTCAGCTGCATCGGGGCTGCTTTGCATTTGCCTGGTGTTAGTGTGTTTGCTCTCTCAGCAGGTTAAGAATAAAGTTGCTCTAATTTGCTTTTTGCCATGGTTTTTGTTTTCCCCTTGTGCTTGATAACAGAAGTAAGAGAATGACCTAAAGAAAAAGAAAGTAGAATTACGCTCATGTGAGAAGACAATGCAAACATGGCTCACAGTAGTCTTAACTTTCCTTTTGTATAATGTCTTTAAGATATCATTTGACTGGGGATATTATCAAAAAGGAGGGGAAAGAAAATGCATGAAGTGTCCATCAGTGTAACATCTGATACTGCTCCCTAAAAATAAGTGTTGAAAAGAAGACATGTATCACTAAGATAAAAATACTTTTTACAGCACTGAAAGAAGCCTAGAAGGCAGCTAATGCAGAAAATGCAAACACAAGTCTTGAATTTAGAAGCTGGTGGCAATGTCATTTCTGGGCGTGTACAATTACCACTCCCCACTGGCCAATGTCTGCCTCAGTCTTTAGCATGAATTAAACAGAAAGCTTGAGAATCCAGCATTTCACAGACAAGCCTGGTCCTAGCTGTCTTTGTGACTGCAATGCTTTGTAAAAAGTCATTACTTTTCTGCTACCTAATTTTGATGTGAAAGCTAGGCTGAAAATACTTAAGGTTAGTGCCATGTCTTCAACATGGGGGACTGCTGCAGATTTTCAGACTGATGCAGTTTTTCTCCTGGCATTGCAAATCAATACGACTGTGTAGTTTTCTTTTAAAGCAAGTTTGATGGGAAGTACTGACTGTGTAAAAGTCATCTTTAAATTGACCAGGGAGCATAAGATTCACATTTCTAAAACTACTTTTTTGAGGGAGTGTGGAGAAGGAAAGAGATTTCAGGTTTGATAAAGCAAGAATAAGAGAAAGTAGCTTGAGAATCAGACAGTGGTAATTTTTCCATACATTATAATGAGCTACTTCAGGGTACTCTGGAAAAGGAGTGCAAAAGTCAGGGACTGAAAAGCTCTTCATGGCAGCTGTGGCATTACTTCATTTAAAGTTATGCTAGTCACTTTGCTGTTAGCAAAATAACAAGCTACTTAAGTATTGTGTAATGTTTATAAAGATGTTATAAGTGCTGTTTCCTTTCAGAAGGGCTGGGTGATCTCCTTTTCAAAAATAATTTTTAAAAACAGGTTTGTTTGTCTAGAAGGATTAAGATAATTAGCAAGATGAAAGCAGCAAGCCTTACAAATCACAAGCAGAATGGCTATTTTCAGAATTTTCATATTAGTTGATATGTGACATTGAGTTCTTCACACAGTATACAGTTAGGAACTGTATTATTTCTTTTCTGTTGCTCTTTCTTCAGCTCCATTTTTCGCTACAACATTGCTTGCTCTCTTCAAACTGTTTCCTGTGCACAAGTGAGCAATTCCTAAATAATCCATTAATTTGAATAAAATTATGTTTGTACAGGGCCAGCCAAAGCTATGACTAGTCAGCATCGTCTCGTCAGTTGTGACCAAGGTGCCAGACTAAGCAAATAAGGCAAACTGTTCTCAATTTCTAAAAATACTCAACAAAGAAACCCTTCCTAAATTTGAAATGAATGTTGGCTTCCTGAGTTTGTCATGCATCTCCAGCATGAAATTGGGCTAGTAGCTTAATTTTCCTTGTGCATAGCTTTTCCCTATCTTTAAAGACAGTTGGATACCCTTAGAAAATGGTTATGAAAATATAGCCAACAGTACTGAAAGTGTATTTGATAGTGCTGAAAAGATCACTCAACAGTAAACACTAATTTAACCTTCAGTCATATAGCATGGGACATTTTTCACTCTAAATGGTGTGCAGTTCAATGTAAAGCCGCTTGAAATAATCCAGTTGAACATAGTACAGAAGCTTGGATTTCATCTGTCACCTCTGCCACCATGGTCCCTTCTGGGCTACTAGTTTATTCGTCTCTGTTTTTAAAAAAATCTTTAAACATGCAAATTTGAGGATGCTAATTTAAGTAGCATCACAGCCAGAACTTGGTTTGTTGGCAATTTAATAGAGCAGAATTCAACTTGGGACAGACCAGACAAAGCAGAAGTAGCACAGCTGTTACTGTAAATGTCTGCAAAACATAAAAATGAGTGTTCTTGCTTAAATTAAATAGAAGGTCTTGAAATCTTGTAATTGAAAGTTCAGCTTCTGTAATCATACTGTTTATCTCAGATGCAGCTGACACATACTAGTATAACCTGGGGAACTTGGAAATGAAGGAAGCAGGAAGCCAGACCAATGTTGCAGGCAAGACTGAGTTATGTTCTGAACTGGAAACTGGAGGAGATTATAGATTGAAGTCCCAGAGTGCGTTGTAGAGGTCACAAATTAATTAGCAAGGGAGTATGTTGATGGAATTGAATATATGGGTTTCATATCAGAGGGTTTGTAATGCTAATGTGTCATTGCTGAATTTGGCAGGAAGAAAACAGGGCATAACCAGCAACTCTCTTGAGTCTGTGAAATCGAGTGCAGGAGATTTGCAGATGATTTGCCTTTATGAAACAAGATTTAAGATTCAGACTTTGGGTTCCTATGGAATATCAGTGTAGTTAGCATGCAGGTCTATAAATTAATTTCGTAATTAAAAGTCTTGGAGAAAACATGCATCAACTTGGAATTTAGTTCTAGGAAAAAAAACATGCAAATGTTGGGCTGTGGATTGATTTAATTGCCTGAAATCCCTTCATTTTACTTCTGCTTTCAGTTGAGCTGCCACTGTTATTTGCTGTGAATCCTAATGTACTAATGTTTACAGAAACCTTGGACAACTAATAGAAAGACAGATGTTTCCTGATGTTGTCTTCCAGAATATCTAGTGCAGCCTATTTTTTTATTTGAATAGACATATAAAGCATCTTTTTGTGTGTGTAACCAGTATTTCTACAGATAACCCAAGCCCATAGTACAAATAAAATTAATAGTTCCATTGCTTCTGTCCCATCTAGAAAAAAAAATTCTTTTTCTTTCATTTTTACCTGTGCTAAATATATTTTTTGTTGAAGTTTATTTTATATATAGGCATTAAAATGTATCTGATGTTATATGTGTCATTATGGTCCTATTATATGATTATGAGAATAAAATCTATACTTCAGAACAGTAACTTCTGAAGTTGTTTGCCCCAAATATTTTAATGTACAGACAATTAGGCAGGATTGAAATGTTATCTTACAGCATTTTAGATGAGGACAAACACTGTAACATCAGTCACAGTGCATTACAAGTTAGTTTTGCTGTCACTGTTTCCAAGCAAAATCTATTTAATGGGTAAATACTCTGCTCCCCTTTTTTTCTTAGATATATTTTTGTTTCTCCAGCAAGATCAGATTTAACATTGGAGATTGTCCTGATAAAAGTTACCACCTAGTGTTCATATATTGTAGGACTTGCAGACTTTAGTTAGAAATAGTCAATGCAACGGATGACAGATTTCTTCTCCTGAAGACTGGTGTTTGGTGTACCCTGTATTTGAAGTGATACAGGAAATCCTCGTTCTCAGTTTTTCATCTGCATTTCTGTTTGCTGGTTTGAGTGTTACAGGTATTATCTGTTCAGCTCTGTAGGAAACATACAACTCTTCCCCCCCCCCCCCCCCCC